>KZ505820.1:580581-599445 GCA_002844005.1 Limosa lapponica baueri
AATACTAAAAACTAGCTACTCTGAACCAGCTTGGCCGCACAGTATGTTCCAATATTTGAAAAAGACACAGTTTCAGTCAGTCAGTATTTATGTAGAAGTATTTCAAGGCTACTTAGTATCTGCCACCTTCAATAAGCCATCTCCGTAAAATTTTAGGTCAACAACAGTTAGGTCTTCAAGAAGGTAACAGAAGGTAACGTGCAACGTGCTCCTAGAAAAGGCATCAGACCCACAATACGCCAAGCAAAGATTAATTCGGATACGACAGAGATAGGAGTGATGACAGACAGACAAGCCTATTTACTTACCTTTTCTTAAAGTACAAATATACAATTTACGTATTTAACATTAAAAATTTTTCAAGTACTTTCATAAAGTAGATGGGACACGTTGCACATTTGTCTGAGGACATGCCTTTTCAAAAGCTGAAATAATTGATAGTTTCTATGAGTAGAAAGTCTCATACAAGTCACCGTCACTGGTTTCCCTACAGTACCCATTTGATCATCTACAAAAACCATCAGAGTGCTGGAGCACCTCTCCTACAAGGACCTGCTGAGAGAGCTGGGGTTGTTCAGCCTGGAGAAGAGAAGGCTCCAGAGAGACCTTACTGCAGCCTTTCAGTATTAAAGGGGGCTTATAAGAAAGATGAGGACAGACTTTTTAATAGACCCGGTAGTAAAGCACAAGGGGTAATGGTTTTAAACTAAAAGAGGGTAGATTCAGGCTAACTATAAGGAAGACAATTTTTACGATGAGGGTGGTGAAACACCAGTAAGAGGTTGGCCAAGAAAGGTGGAAACATTCAAGGTCAGGTTGGAGGGGGCTCTGAGCAACCTCATCTAATTGAAGATGTCCCTGCTCATGACAGGGGGGTTGGACTAGATAACATTTAAAGGTCCCTTCCAACCCAAACCATTCTATGCTTTTGAGCCTTTTAAAGGGGCCTGAAACCCAGCACTACAACCGTTTCCTTCTAGCAACTGTTTTATACAGAATAACATGCTTTTAGTTAGTACAACACAGCAGATTGGGTTTTTTTAGCAAACACCTTTGTTTTATGGAATTAGTCTTCTCTGTTCACCACCTTCCTTCTACCAAATACACAAATGACAAGAGCAGGAACTCCTCAGCAGAATCTCCTTGAAGACATCAGACTAGTTTGCACCACACCACAGCGCCATGAGCCAGCTCCAGCAGCTCTCACACCATCTGCAGACACTCTTCACACCTCATCTCTGCTGTATGTATTCACCACCTTCCCCTGATTGCTTAGTTAGGGACAACTCTCTCTGCGGAATAACCCACGTGGCACCACCATGTATCATTCCAGCACTTGAGTCGAATCTCTCTAAACCCTTCCTTCTCACTGTAGCCCATGACTCACCTTCAGGTGGGGAACTAAATGGAGTTTATTACGCAGTCTTTCATTCCTCTATTACTCTATAAATAGTCTAAGAATACCTGTTTACTGTATCTGCATTTAAGCTCTGCCATCTTCTTTACCTTATTCTATCACATGAAAGCCTGCTCCTTGGCCACATGATGATGTACTTGAGCAGTTCTAGCATAGTTTCTGTAAGAGGAATACATTTTAGAGGGCAGTAACTGCACCCCAACACAGCCACTTTACACAGGAGTATTTCAGAAGTGATTGAAGTTCATTCTTCTCTCTGTGATCACAACTGTAAAATACAGCAGGATACACTGAAGGAGTGAAAAAATGTCTAAATACAAATAAAAAGATGAGAAGATTAATACCACATACATGCCTTTTAAACACAGGGCTTCCAAACAGCACAGCTGCTTTTAACACTGCACGGGGAAGAAGCACGAGACAGCCAAGGTTACTGCAGAACCTTGAGCAATGAACTCCACCACTTATGAGTTTGGGCTGGAATTTAAATGTTCACTTTGAAGCAGCTGTTTGCTCTAATTGTTAGATGTTGAAGAGGGGGAGAGCAAGAGACATTTAAAGTAGTTCCCTTTCACTCTTATTTACAATTTCCTCTCGTGACTTGATAAGAGAGAGATTTCGACACACTTCATACTGCCATATTTGCATTTTTGCTGCAGAGGCCCTATTCCCAAAGTGGTACCAACCTCATTTTTATTGACAAAGCCTCTGCCAAAAAAGGCAAATAATTCATTACCAAGCTGTCTCATTGCAGAAGAAAAGGAAGACAAGCTCAAATTCAGACATACTAGCAGTAATATTCTATTCCCTTTGTTCTCACCCGGACAAATGATGTAATTAGTGTATGGCGTAAACGAGATTCTACTTCAAACTGAAGAGCCAGGAAATGAAATTTCTCACAGCAGCTTTCTCATCTAAATAATTACATTTTGTTTTCATTTGCACTTCCTCTGTCAGAAAAAACCATGATCTTGAGAACATATATCCCTTTGGAGAGATTCTCCATGCACAGGGATTTACGGTTTGAGAAACAGTCATCTTACTGGGTAACCTTTAGACATGGGTTAAAAGTAACTAATGCCCACTTCATCCAAAGCTTTTTGAGTTCTACATCTGCAGTGAGTGCTCCCCTCCCTTGATTTAGGTCATACATACTATTTTCACTTTTGGGACTTGGTGTATCATCCCTTTAACTCAGTAAGTGTTTAAGCAGCAGGCTCAGTGAAGCCCAGTTCCTGCCCCGGTAAAGAAACCGTTCTAATGCATGTTACAAAAAAAAAAAAAAAAAAAAAAAAATAAAGCAAGAGATTATTTCATGCCTAAAAAAATAAAATTCTCCCTGCCCAGTGCTAGGCCACCAAGAAACAGAACTGCACCCTTAGGCTTCCAGCTCTAAGTAGTGCTACAGAAGATCCATTACCCATTCTGCCAACCTTACACATACACAGACGCCCCACTCGGTACCTGTTCAGGAGCACAAGAAGCTGAGAACTTCTACTGCCTCTCTGCAAGACAATACAGACTTAGGCCCCATTGGAGAAAACAAACTGTGAAAACAATAATAAGCAGAAAAGCCAAGTTCAACATTGCTAGCCAAGAACACATGTATTAACTAGCTCATGACCTCATTTACAACTTGTTGATTCAGCTCGATGGAAGCCTCTCCGCCTGCAACGCTCATCGTTACAGCAGCTCACAGACTGCCTTTTAGCGATCTCTATTTCTGTACCAGCCAGGTGTTTCCCAGCTTCTCTCACCCCACATTACCTCTTCGTCGACTCAGGTGTCTGAGTTTTATCGACACGCTGCATACAACGGAGGCTTCTGGAGCATGATCAAAGTTGCAACCCAACCTCTTTATGAAACATTTTAGCGCTCATTTGCATGATTACAGATCCCTTGTGTCCACTTCACATTATTACTCAAAGGTTCCTGCAGGTTTAGTCTAAAAATGAGAACTTTGCAGATAAAACAGAGTTCATAACATCTCTTACTAAAACCACACCAGCTCTTGGATACTGCTTCTGCAGAGGCTTGCCAGGGAAACACTGCAAGAAAAGCAGCTGTTTATGCTGGCTAATACAAAGTGAGGAATTCAAATCTTTGAGTGCCAGAAAGTAATATTACAATTCCTTGGATTCTACCAGGAAATTAATTTGGGGGGCCCTAACTTCCCACTCGTCCATATTTTCTGAGGGTAAAGGGCTCATCTTACAATGATTTGCAAAGCAATTTGCCATGAAGCGACAAGTCATGAACCACAGAATATCATCAAAACCCTTGTCTCTCCTGACAGTGAAGGATCAGAGCACTACCGAGTTAGTCACTTCATTTCAGCCTAACCCTTGACTGTCCTCATTCCGGTTTATTCAGAAGACTATCTGGCCACAATATACAAGTACCAATAACACAGGACAGACTTCAGAAAGACTGTATTTGATATGGCAGTAGTGGTGTAACAACAACTGGCACCTTTATTTTCAGCGTGTCTAATTCTCAGGATAACCAGTTACCAGACTGGTTACACAACAATTTACATAGAGATTTTAATAAAGTGTCTACGTCTAAAGCATCTGTCTCAGAAGTGGATGATTTTCAGAGGATGCACTTTAGAGCTCAGAGTAGTTCAAGCCATGATGCAGAAGTTACCAGGAGGATTCTGTGGCCTCTTCACTGGAGGCTAGCTCAAGCCCAGAAGGAACCTTAACAGCCACTTATTTTTATGTCACAGAAAAGGAGAGGCAAAAAGCTCTTGTACATCCTTTGAAGGGCAGCTGAGCCTAATGGGATCTTCTGAGCTGACTGGGACAGCTATGTTGGCCTTCTGAGAGCGAGACTAGTTCTTCATCTACTCTGTCACAAAAGGTAATGCCTACAGAACCTCTGCCACCACGCAGAATGACCTCTCCTGCATCAGAGGCGGCTCCAACAAACGGCTCCTGCAAAATTCACTCCACTGAAATCGGCCTAGAAGCCAAGCCATTTACAAAGCACTTAATGCCAAAACCCCCATCAGTCTCAAGCAGCCATGGAAGCACCACTTCTAGCACTGCAAAGGGCTGCTTTCATCCAGCCTCTCTCGCCACTGCTAATCAAATACCTGTTCAAGGCAGCATAAGCCTAGTGGGTTTTAAGATGTACTGCATTTTTGGGGAGTGATGTTTTTCCATGGCAATACCAAGGCACACCTCTTCCTCACCCTCCCACTCAGCCAGAGCTGCCCAAAGAAAATGTTACTCACTCCAAGAAGTTCTGTACTTCAAGCTAACATGGCAAATATTTTGCCCTTAAGGAAAAAAAGTTGAAAAATTAGTTCTAAACTGAGAAAGTACACATCTAACCATACTTGCACACAAGGAAATAAGTATTTATCCAGTCATGGCACTGTGCAACTATAAACAGAGATCAGAAATCCTGTTATCAACATCTGCACATCTCAATGAAGATAATTCCAACAAAACAATTTATTCATTACTGGGATACTGCCACCAGATTCAACAAATTTTTAAATGCATGGCAGACTGGACACTCTAAGTATAAATAATCCAAGAACTGAGTTCCTTACAGAGATTTGCAGTATTGTCCGAACAAATAAAATGGACTTTTAATTCTAGTTTTGCTGTATGATTCATCAGAGGCTGTTTCTATAATACAGTATACCTAATGATCAGAGTTCTGGGACTAATTACAATCAAGGAGAACCTGAATAGTACTGGAAAAGAATAAAGAAGTGGAACTGTACAAATATAAACAGTCACAATGTATTCTAAATTATGAACAAATTGCTATGTTATCATGAGACTGGCACTCAGAGTCAAGTGAACCTCAAAATTTTAAGCCTCTCCTTTCAACTCTGCTGCTATTGGCTTTTTTTTTTTCTTTAAATAAAAACTGATTCAGGTTGCCAAAAAGTGATACCAGCTTTATACAGAAAAGTTACCTGAAAGTATTCATGTGCTGAGAAAGCTGCTTAGTAAAAGCCTATTCCCTCTGCCTAAGGAAGCAAGAATAGGAATCGTCAGTCTCTAAGAGTTGGAAAAAGAAACAGTATGCTGTATTTTGAGCATGGAATAGTCTCTACCCTCTTCTGTGTCTACCAGCTGCAGCATACGCTGCATTTTATCAAAGAAGAGAATAGGAAAACATAGCAAGTCATTTTTTTTAAGAAATAAAGACCAAGTCCAAGTCATAAAATTGTGTTTGGTTAAAAATAGCTACAGTTTAAAATAGTGACACTCAGAAAATAGTTCTACCCATTTATCTAAATGCTGCTGGCAGGAGGGAGACAGAAGACATGGGACAACAACCCCAGAGATGCTGATTCGGCACAGCACTTCATGTTTGTGTGCATTAAGGGCATTTACACATCTAGTCATCCATCCTCTTCTCACAATTTTGGGAAATTAGTTTCTGGAATGAACCAACTGCTTCTTTTTTCTCACACTGAAGCTTCACATGGCACTTTTTACTGTGTTGGTATCAGAGTATTGTATCTTTCCTTTTAAGAGAAAAGCCACCACAAAAAGCAATTCAAATAAAGCATCTTCTAATTAATGCACAAGAGCTTAAAGAAAAGTGAGCAGACCAAAGCAGAGCACAATCAGCAAACACAGGATGGCAGTAAGTTCAGCAGGTTTCTCCTCCCTCAAGCCTCCTTTTTAAAGGCTGCATTCATAACAAGTTCTTCACACCTTGCAAGTGATGGGACCAAGTGATTAAGGCAATAACTGCACAGTTGAAGAAAGTGTGATTGCGAACAGCCTTGTGAAAGATGACACACCTTCCACCTATCCCAACAGTTTCCTTTTATTTTTCTGAATAATCTGGGTTTTTTTGTACTGACAAAGAAAAGTTTAAGATAGAAAATTGTTAGTGCAACTCCCTGCCTCTATGACGACAGTGACTTAAATCTGAAGTCTTACTATGATTACAGGTTGAGATCATGACTCTCTTCTTCCCATCTAGCTCAGTATTTACCAGTTAGCACAAATAGCATTGCTTTGCCCTCCATAGGAGGAAATTATGTGTTTTCAGCTGTTTCCACTTACCTCATCAAAAGAATAAGAAGTGACTGTTTCCCCAGAGCTACTCTTCAGTGCAGAAGAAAACACTGAAGCCTGGCAGTAGCAGAGTGTGCTTAGTCTACCCCACATCGAGGTTTGAGATAGAAAGCCATTTTAGATAGCACAGATCTTTCCTGAAGGAGAGGCTACTTTTTATTTATACAAAACAATTTTAATGAAATCTTAATGAAACCACATTATATCTGTGACAGTTGTGGACAAAAAAAAAAAAATTGGTTTGCTTTCTAACCTTCCCTTCCCCCAGATCCTTATACCTGGTAACAGACAGCATAACAACCATCAGAATTATATCCAGTAACACAGCACAAGGCACACAAATTTATCACATGCTACTCTTCAGCCAGACTGTATGGATTGGTTATCAAAAAGAAAAAAAAATATTAAATAGGATGACTTGGGAGTATTTGGGAAAGTCCTGGAACAGAACAACACTGTTTATTGCCAAGATACTCCTAAACATTCCAAGAAGAACTACAGAATGCACTTTCATTCACAGGTCACATTTGCAAATAAGGCTTATAATTCAGGATTTTTCAATATTCATAAAAGGAAAAAAAAAAAGCATATATGTATCTTATTGTATTTAAAAACATGGCATGAAAGAGCCAGATTATAAAACCTAACCTCCCATGTGACTCATTTTAGAGGACAAAAGAATTTTTAGTATTTTTAATACAATTTCTTGTACAGTATCATTAGTATGTGCACTTGAATTTAGTTTGCAACCCCATTTTATCGGATTCTTGTCTGTTTTTACAGATATCCAGGAGATACAGGAGATACTAAAAAAAAATTAAAATCAAGTACACAGGTAATCCTTGTAATCCCAAGCATTTCCAGTAATTTTAAATTAAGTTTTCAATAAATTATCTGGCAAATGTCCTGTAAGATGTACCAGAAGTACTTCCAGAAAGATACTGGGTGTGATCAATCAAGTTTCAAGCTTGCTTGACAGAGCACAAACTTTATACGCAAGAGCCAAGATGCCCCTTGAAGACTGCTGCAGGCCATTCACAGGCCTTTCATGCCTGCCAAAACAGTAACCACCGTGCTGTTTGACAAGAGTTCATGAACAAAACTACTTTGCAACTTTTCCTACATGAAATTAATCTGTTTACATTCACCAATTTGAAACGGAAATTTACCTCTGCTGTTTGCATTGCTTTATACATATTTAGTTAATTTCACGCAGTTGAACCTGTGGTTGAGCAGTTATCAGGACCGAGATAAGGGCTGCTTCATGAAGAGATATGAAAGGGAAAAGCGGTATCAAAGGACAAACTGCATCCTAGAGGCTTTTATTATATTCCCAGTACTGCTGACTGGAACGTGAATCACACTGCAACATACATCACTTCACTTGATCAAACCCAACTGGCTTTTCAAGCTTTGTCAAATGGATGGAAGAAAATGAGTGCATTTAAACACAAAAGATATTCCTGGTAACCCCCCTGTTGTGAGCAAATTTCCAACTTTGGGTCCTTAGTTCCGGGAAAAGGTTCACTATATCAAGATTGGTAGAGTTTATTGATTTTGATGGTGCTCTAATCAAATTGTTCCTTGAGCATCTGCCCGAGATAGATGCACCCAATTTCCTAAGCTGCTAAAAGTGCTTCTATGATACGGTATCTTACACTGCCTGTGTAAGAAATTCAGTGATTGTTTGATATTGCAAAGCTGCCGCAGCATTTGCTGATGCTGTGTTTCCTAAGTGGAAAGATGAACAGAGGATTTTTTTTTTCTCTCCTAAATAAAACAGATTAGCATGTTGAAACATATCCACAGTAAGTTGTTATTTAAATTACACGCTGGCAGTTAGTTTCCCCTAACATATCTTCAAAGGAGCTTAATTTCTCAAACTGGTGAAAAAATACTTTGTTTTCCTTACAATTGATATATTTTGATACGTCATTTTAATTAAGGTTATACTGTAAACTGATGCAATTACATCTATATAAAATCTTGTGTAGGCATGCAAATTGATTTAGCCCAGCCTCACACTGACACAACTTTTAAAAAAAAAAACAAGAACCAAGGAACTGAAACAAATCAACCTTATTTGAAAAGTACCAACAAAGTTTTGTCACTGAAAACTGCCTGAAAATCTTTTAAAATGAGCAACTTGTTTGACAATTTAGAAGCTTCTTGATCAGCAATTACCAGCTGGAGCAGCAGACACTCAATATTGTAAAAGCAAAAAGTAAAAGAACTGCTGAGTGACTGTGCACAAGCACAAAAGCACCACTTCAATGAGGAGCACAAAGTCAGAATCCACTGGTTTAGTACTAAAATAGCATTCAGGTGAGAAATACTTTGGTAACAATACCTACTCTCTCTGTAGCACTTTTTGTTGGTGCATCTCATCGTACTTAAGCAAGGACAAGGTAGTCAAATGACTATAAAGAGGCACTATGTCACAGTTGGAAATCACCCACTGACATCTTGATAGCCCACTGTACAACTGTTAATTCTCTATTAGAAACTGATCTGATTAATTCATAAAAGGTACCTGTTTGCATACAAGTGCATGAGAAAGTCAGCTGTAGTTACATGCCAGCATAGTCCTGCGTCCAATTCACCACCAACAAATAAGTACTCTCTCCCACAAACATATGAAAAGGGCATACAACCAGCTTTTTGCACTCTAAGTACGTTACTGTCCCAGCATGAGTATACTAGAGCCGTAACAAAGAAAGCCACATGTGTTTTTAATGGCAGTAAATCATTTCCAGAAAATAGACATTTAATAGATTAAAAAAGTCACATGCCACCACTTCTGCAGTCAGGATTAAAAACCTGGATGTACTACTTAAAAAACCCACAATCCTCTAACTCCTTCACTAAAGGGTGTTTCCTTTGGCTGACTGGAGTATGTCTTTATCCTCCGAAGTCATCTACAAAGAAGAAACACTGCAGAGTGGGAAAATTATATGCTATCCATTTCTCTCCAAGCTAGAGACAGTGAAGCAGCACTCCCACAGACCATTGGTTACCAACCTCAACAGCCTGGATCCAATCCCTGATTAACCCCATGTACAGTCACTAGATGAATCACATACACACCTGGAGAGCAGGTCCCAGAATATCAATCCTTTCATCTCCTAAAAACAGCCATCTAACATTCCAGAGCTAAACTTGCAGGCCAAGGTTCAAACCTGAGCTCTCTGAGCTGTGTTAGTAATTTTGTCCATTTATCTGCAACACAAGGTCTTGTTACCTGCTCATATCCACTCACAGCACATGTATGGTTCGTAAGGTCAAACTGAAGAGCCATATCCACGCAGCAGTGAAAGGAAAACCTCTGGCGCTGCGGTCACAGTCCAGATGGGGCAACCTCTTCCCTAGTCTCTCGTTTAATGCCAATGATATAAGTTACAATATTTCTTGTTTGCGCAGCATTTCACAGCAACTTTCTCACAGGCCAGACACAGGCCAAAGTCACTGAGCTGTTCTTTCAGGGCATCAATCGTGTTTCCAGACACCAGGTTTACTCTATTTACATATAAAGGCTAAATAACAAAGTTCAGTATAAGATCCTAGACAGGATTTCTTTACTGCTAACATAAACAGTCCCTTAAGCAGACCTTTGATGAATATATTATCATACTATTCATTGTAATCAATATATTATCATGTTATTACCGAATTCTTAAAATTCTTGTAGTAAGCAAAACAGTATTTACTAGTGTTTTCTCTTGAATACATGTACACTTACCCACATAATGCATATTAAGGGCCAAGTACTTGTACTGGAAGAGAGGGTTGTTGTGCAGGCTACTTCTTTGGATCTGCTGGAAGAACGAGCTGACATCCCATCTGTACAAGACATCCAACAGCATGATGCTGGGGACCCTTAGGGCCACATTTAATACTGCCTCCAACTTCTCCTTTGCAGCCATTCTCTTCCCTTTCTGTGAACTGGCAGCAGACTGTAAATAGCACAAGACAGAGAAGAGTAATCAGATCAATCTCACTGTACAAACAGCTATTAGGCTTTGTGATCATATGAATGGGGCTTCCTGTGTGGTCACAAATGACTGAATGAATCAACTGAGTTAAATTCAAATCCAGACAGGACAGCTTCTATTTTTGCTATATAAAGGTCAATTTGCTAGCAATTTTTCCATGGTGATACTGTAAAATGGGGAACTGGGGCACAGGTTAATGACATAATAAAAATGGTCAAAGGGTGTGCACTGAATAAACCTTCATTCTTATTTGCAGCAATTTAGCATCCAAGACCCTGGCCAAAAAGACCTGGATGCACTAGGATGCACATCAACATCAACATAGTAAGCTTTAGAAAGCAAACACTAACAAAATCCAGAAACTATCTCCACTTAGCTTAACACTATGTAACAACTAACTAAAACTCTTCTTAAACCATGTTAGATTCACTTCCTCAATGCAAATTTAAATAAATAATTTTCCAATACATAAACTTTTAAAAAAATCATTTACAACATTCATTAACTTCTATGATTGTACACATCTATGGAATTTGAGGGTTGTGGAAAACTAGGACCAATAATAGAGCTATTCTACTCATTCTAATATAATTCACCACAAGGAATCATACAAACAAAAGATCACGTCCTCATTTCAGAGTACTAGAAAGTAATTTAATTTTAGAGCTTATGATCAGAGAAGATTAATGATTTAAGACAATGAAAGGCTTTTTTTTTTGCCCCCCATTAAACAGGAAAAAACTGCTGGTCCACCACAGCATCTCAAAAGAGATCTAGTCACCAACAGGACCATTTTAAAGAGCAAAAGGATTGGCTTCCCCATCCTGTCAGAGCACTGCCTTCAGCTGAGACTGACAGTCGTTCCTAAATAGAAGATGCCACCTGCCCACCTTAAGAACAGCATTCACCCCAGGCTCTATTTGTGAGCCACCAATTATATATGCTGTATGAAATAACTGCAGTTGAAGTATTCAAGGCCAAGGTGGGGATGACCCAGCAAAGTTTTTATCCATGAGCAGGTATTCAAAAAAGTAAAAACAATCACTTGCAGCACCATCAGTCCCTTGATGAGGTCAGATTTAAGAAAAGGTCCCCACGCCCATTTATTAGGGGGACAACTGGAAAGAAATGCATCCCGACCCATAAGAAACAGAAAAACCTGCACTTGGAATTGCACTCTTTAAATCAAGTTTTACCTGACTGTATTCATATTGTCCTTGTGTGAGTTTTAAGTTTCTGCAGGTGTGTAGGTTTTACACTATCAAGCCAACATGGAAGTACTGCATGAAATGAAACCATGCTAACATACAGAAACAAAAAATAAAATAAAATATCCTCCTTCCTGTATGGGGACACACACAGAGTCCTCATATGAAGTTTTATTTGTGTTGCCATGGCCAAGGTGCTACCATAAACTGTTCATGTGCACACCTAAAGCCACACTGACACTTGTCAAGGCACGATGACATAAAATTACTTCAGCTCAGGAAGTCAAGACAGACCAAAACCGAGATCCGGCTCAGTAAACCACAGGTTACAGGGCTGCCGCCTGTCACCGTCTAGTCCACAGTCTCACTTTTCAAGTTATGTAAATGCGCGCACATTTTACAGAGCCCTTGCGACAGCTCTGCAAACCCCAAAGCCAGCACACATCCTTTCCCTCGCACAGGAAGCGCCTTCCCCGCGACATCGGACATCCCACACAATACCAGCATTTCACAATGCTTCCCAAAACGAATTAAAAGGTCAGCCAGAAGACTACAAATATTTAGAATGAACAACCAAAACCATTGCCCAAGCAGCTACTACAGAATAATAGCATTCAACATTTAGTGTGACTAAACAATGGAATTTAAACGTATGCTATCATATGAACAGAAGTTGGGAGCTACACGGATTGTATACAAAGAGTTTTGCCAGGCTGCGCATAGAAATACAAGTGCAACTAATTCCTATCAAAACCTTTTCAGTGTCCTGGAATTTTCAAAAGTCTTTGGGTTTGCCAAATTCATAAAATTAATTAAAACTTTGAAATTAAGCTGCCTCCTGGGTTTTTTTTGCTCAGTTACTTTTCCAAGTAGATCAGGGCTTAGAGGTGGGTGGGAACTGACTTACAGGTTTACACTCTTGTCATAAAAATACCCATGTAAAGTGACAACAAGCACCTGATTTCAAATTACATTCTCGTAACTGTCAAACCTTTCCCAGTCATCGTCAACAACCAAACATGTAGGACAAGAAGGAAATTTTCACTTGAGCTTTCAATTACTCCAAATGCAGAATTCCACAGACTTCTCCTAATACCAAAAGATAACTGAGGTTCAGCACATCCAAATTAAGCTGAAAAATTTGGCCTCCCAAATTCATACGTGCATACTTGAGAATGTAAGACAGAAGTGCAGCATTTGTATTATCTAAGAAAAGAATCTAAATGTCAAACCCTGATAAAACAAAAGCAAAACAAACTTTGAAAACCACATTATGCCGCAATGGACAGGCTACGAGAAGCAGCCACTGCAACTCTGCAGCACATTCTGTCACTGACTGACAAAGCATCCAACACTAATAAGAAACCCTTTAAAATTAACTCCACTAGAAATGCGGATGTGTTAAATAAAGCCTCACTTGTAATTGCTGCCAAGTTCTAACAGAACGTAATACAGGCAAGCAACAAAGTCCATTGCTCTAAGCTCATTATATTGTAAAGAGCTCTCACAATACATTATTTTGATTGGTGTAAAAACAAACAAAAACAACAAAAAAAAATCCACCACAACATTAAACCTCTAAAACCTTTAGATAAATGATGATGACAAGAGTTGCTGGATGCTCAGACATTAGAATAAAAATAGGTCACTGTTGTACATAGCCAAAAAATGGACTTAAGAACAGGACTGGGAAGCCACTAGTTTGTTTCAAAATTTTTTCCCCATGATTTCAAACACTTCCCTGTTCCAAATCAGGATAAAGAAAATGAACAGTCTTGGGGAGAACTTCAGACTTCACAACCTAAGTGAGTGCAAGTACAGTTATGCTATTTGACCAAAAGCACCTTTGAAATATTTCCCATCTTAACTGATTAATGTTCATGGAAACATTTTTGTTTTCTAATGACACCATACATTTAAAAAATCCCTCCCTCACCTGACCTACCTGTTTTGTCAAAAGCATGTTCCTGGTGAGCTCCAAAGAAAACAGTAGCAAAACACAATGAAAAAAAATAAAGGACTATCACGATTTCATCCCAGTTTGTTCCCTTAGCAGAACAGACTAGCAGTAAACTCAAAAAAATTTCAAAGGTAACACACATTTTCCCTTTAATAGAATTTTCTTTCTGAGGTTCTGTCGTCGCATAAAATTCTACCATTTCAGCTGAAGCTGTGAATTATACCACTTAAATCAATGTAACTGTTGTTTATGCACCAACATAAATCTATCACATCACAGGCAGAAAATACCCACTGCTAAAGCAGTACAAGAGGCCACACAAAATCTGCATCCATTTACCCAAGCAAGCGCAAATTGCATTAACAGAGTAGGATTTCTACACTTAGAAAACCATCAATTATAAAGTTACTTAATAGTTACAGAAATACGCTGGAATACCTGCAAGTTCAAGAGTTATTCTAATACTACTGCCACCAAAAATCATCATACAGTAATTCCAGTCAGGATCAGAACTTCAAAACTAGACTTGATCCTGCAACATTCAGCCTAACATCTGTGAACAAGATGCTCATTCTCCTACAGAATTACGACCTAAAAAAACACTTGGAAAGATTGACTAGAAACCAAAAGAGCCAATTTCAACTTCTGTTCCTCACATCTACAAAATTCTAGTTACTTTGGGTACATCCATTAACAAGCATGTTAATCTGTAGTCTGTTTTCCACTTCAAATTGTTTTTCAATGACACATTCTGAAACTAAAAACATGACCAGGAAAAGCTTTTAATTTCCTATAGGTAAACTTTGCTAGCTAGATCTTGAAGACAGGAAAAAAAACAAAAACCACAAACCACCCAAACCAAAATATGCAACTCCTATCAGTAACTATAGAAAAGTTCAACACCACAGTTCAACAACTAAAATAAGATACATCAGCCGGGTTGCATTCACACACTCTCCAGAAACCCTCCCTTATATATGCCTATCCTGTTCTTGGGAGCAAAAAGAATATGAAGTACAGAAGCCAGAGCCTTAGATCTTTATATCATCAGTTTGGGAAGGAGAAAACAAAGAGATGAAAAGGGAAGGAACAGAATGAAAAAGGTTTATCAGATATGCACGATATGCACTTAGAAAAGAATTTCCCTGTGTGAGTCTGTAGGGAAAAAACCCCTAGAACTCCAGAGAGTGCGTGAGTCACCGATCCATCAAAACAGCTCTTTCCCATGCCGTCAGCAGCAAGGAAAGCAAAAGATGTCTTGGGCCCATACAATTTAAATGAGGCCGAGTTCAGTGTTGGCTAACGAGGACAGCACTCAAAAATTTCTGCTGAGAAAGGCAGATAGAGTGAGCATAGCGAGTGTACTAATAGAGCAGTGAAACACCGCAGTTGTGTGCAGTAACTGTCATTAGGATCCAGTCAGCATTTCCAATAATACTCAGTTTTTGTAGCTCACTAGAGTAGTTCGGTAATTTCAAGTAATAACCACAGAGTATTTAGCCTTTAATTTAAAGGTTTAGAGAGAGTCAGTTGGAAGACAGACTACTTGATCTTGCTATGTAAGAAGTTAACAAGAATAAATGAATTGTTTTTCTTCTTTTTTTCCCCCATCTGGTCTAACAATATGGATTTCTATAGAGCTGTCATGGTGGTGCTGCTGGAGAACTGTTATTTCTACCCAGAAAACAAATTAATTCCTAAATTCTTACTCACCCAAGACTCGTTCAGTTGTGATTTGAGGCACAGCTAAGGTTAATAATCCTAAACAAATACATAACATACTTTGCAAAAAACAACTTTTACTGCAAAACAAATCAGGTCAATCTTTTATCTGTTCATAGGGACTTACAGGAACACGCACTCACATTAAGGGCATATTAAAAATGGACAAATACAACTAGAGGCAGTTAGCTGTATAGAAGACAAATGAAACCCTATGTTTCCAACTTCCATTAATTCTAGCGAGTATTATATGAGGGAGAAGAAAATCAATTCAGGAAATGAGGATACATATCACACAGCTGTGAAGTTGAAGTTTTCTTTAAAGATTTATTTCTGAAGTACATTGACACACTATGAGCAGTTCCAGTGTACTCTCTGTTATAGAGGAAGTGTATTATTCATAGGCAGCCTGTAAAACATCCTGTGTCTTTTATTTTTCATAATGAGCGGGTAAGACAGGGAACCGAACGCCAGGACTAACACATGTTAACAAAGGTTAACAAATTCAGCAGGTGTGCAGAAAAAGCTTTCTGTGGATTCCTACGGCACCAGCTCTCTGTCTGCATATGATCAGTTGAAATCCATCGCATTAGGAGGGGCTGCTTGGTTTTTAGATCACAGATTTGCTGAGTTCAGTTAGGCACCTGGAAGACATCTAATTCATTAAGATAAAAATACAACATAGTATCTTTAAGTAAAATCTTCAGGAAAAAAATCTAGATTGAATAACAAACTGAACTGCTCTGAGGTATCTTTTTGACTTTAAAGTTTCTTTCCAGCCCAAGGTTTGGTTTATTAACTAGTTATTCAGCAATTTTTTTTGCCGTCACAGCCATGTTTGCAAGCCTACACCTACCAGCCTGCCTAACCACATTTGTATCAGCACATTCTGAGAAAATCTGGGCAGCAATCCCAAAGCGCCTCTGCAGAGGATAGAATACCCAGAGGATCTGCACACAGAGCATTAATGACAGCCTGAGATGATGCAGTCCAGGCAACCCACCTCAGAGAGCCGGATCACAGGAAGACCAGCCATGCAAGTAGAGCTGGCGTACCCCATCAGCCTCACCCAAAAAATACCTGCAACCCAAACGTGTTACCAGGATGAAGTTACATGACAGGGTGAAATACATATTATCCTACACAGTTGCTCATTTAGTTGTTAGCCATTTCAGATGCAGACACCGTCTATGTTTAGAGCCTGCAATGCTAAGAACTAGTTACCTGACTGGTTAGATGTTGAAACATAAAATAAGACTTCCAAGATCTCTCTAGGTCAGTATTGATAAAGTTTCCATTGCTGCTGCTGCCTTAGCTATTTGAGTCCTGTAAATAAAGAGCATCAGTTTCCAGGCCTGTCAAATAGCTTCCCGCAGTACCAGACTTGTGCGACAGAAAGATCAAACAAATGGTGAAAATACTTAGAAAAGCCCCTTTTAAAACATGTTCAAATTCAAGACACGCAACCAAAAATTTTTTCCAAACCTCCACTAGATGAAGTACCCACTTCTGAACGCTCCCCTTTCAAGTATGCAACTAATTACAAAGCAGCAGGGCTTCTCTAAAATGAAAGGAAATGCTATAAAAGTAAAGGCAGGGAAACTGGCACAAATGTCTGAATCATACTGAAGGCGCTAGACACAAACATGCACTTAAAAAGCAAAATTACAGTGAACTGTCCACTCTATAACCACATCAAACACTGCCAGGTGTATCTGGAGCTAAAAATGGATTCAGAGAGTAGATCACCAGACAAATACAAAAAGTTCCAGAGGACCAAAAGAGAAGCTACCCCTATGTCTGTGTGAAGAGGAGGGAACCAACTCAAGTTTAGCAAACAGCCCAGAGAATGTTTTGGGGAGTGCAGTACGAAACGCTAAGCAGGCTTACACAGTTTTCCATGGCACACCCATTCGCTCACATCTTATTGGCACCATGTGCCTTTCTGCATCTGCACCATGGGCTTCCAGCTGCTGAACCTCAGTGAGATACTCTTCCCATCATCTCCAAAGGAAGGAATTCCCCCTTATTCCTTCCAACGCACGTTCCTCAGCTCCTATCTCCATCGGAATTAGATTGCTCTAACATCAGTAGCTCCTCATAAGACTGATATGAACAGGGTGAATCCTGCGTTTTGGATGAGCAGCAGCTTTATGTTGCCCTCTAAGATTTTTGACGGTCCTTCCGCATAATGGTAGCCACAAAGAAACTACTTCCTAATGCTAATGAGTTTTAATTAATCCTTTCATGACATTATAGCTCAAAAAAACAGTTTTAATAACTATGGTAATCAGCTGCTAACTAGAAACAAAAAGATACAGTTTCTCATGCACAGGCAGCTCATTACTTAAGATATCTGGCAAAAATAAGCCCAGGTTACAGGGAAACCAAAGTTACAGGGTGCAATAGCTTGACAGCTCTCACCTTAAAAAAAATATTCTTTTCAATATTTAAATCTATCTTCATTAACCTACAAGCAAAAGTGATCAAAGAGAGCAATTAAAAATAATTTCCTTCTTCCCCTCCCAAGTTTGATCTCTAGGGGTACATTACACACACAAAAAACCCTAACACAAATATAACTAAACGTATCCAACTCCCAAGCCCACAAAACAAGTTAACAGAAACTCTTGTACTAAAAATTGCAGAAGAAATGAATACAGCAACACCCACAGACTTTTAAAAAAAAGTATTTTGAATGAGATCACAAATGGCTAATATTTATGAGTCAAACATGCTACAGAAATCTCCTTTTTCAGTGGTAAAAGGCATTTTTTGCCTACAATGTCTACTATTCTCCCTCATTTACTGATACTTATATGCATTAAACAAAACAAAACAATAAAAAAGCGCTTTTTTCACTTTATTCTCCCAATCACATTATTTATGCACCAGGTCCCCCACACACACCCCCAAAAAGGTAACGCAACCAAAAGATAAGAACAGCTCTAAGAGCCACCATCTGTCACAAGCGCACTTAGTGCACAAAACTACTCCCGAGCACAGGAAAAACCGGCAAATTCTCCTCACATACCTTATTTTAAACGGCTACAGAAGGTCTCCAAAATCGACTGATGTGACATAAGTAGGAAAGAGAGAAAAAAATCCCCGTTCTTCACCCTCTGGAGAGGCTGCTTCTTACATAAGCATTACCATATGCCTCAGGGCCGGTCTCCAGGAGGGAATAACCGACCCCCCTCCCTCCTTCCCACCTGGATCCAGGCACACACCGCTCGGCTCTCACCCCTAACGCCCCGCGGCGCCCGGCCACCAGGAAAAAGGGCAAAACCTGCGGGAAACAGGGGGCGAAGCCAGATCCCGGCGAGGGAGGGGAGCCCCGCAACGTCGTCCCCCCCCAACGCAGCAGCCCCTGGCTGAGGGCTGCGGCGGGCCCGAGCCAGGCTCCGACACCGGGCGGACTCTACCACCTTCCCTCCACGCTCATTCCCCAAACTGGCGACTGATTTCCTGCCGCGTTCGCCCGCGGGGCTGCCGAAAGCCCCCC
>KZ505820.1:610788-622434 GCA_002844005.1 Limosa lapponica baueri
TATGTCTCCTCATTATGATTTTAAGTTTTGAATGTTCCAGTAATTATTTGAAAAACAGCAGTACAGTAAATTTCTGTTGGTGTTTATTTTTCTGTGTAAATTAAGCTTTTTTTGTAGAACTCTGATAGCAGTGTATTCATTAAATTCCTCTATTGTTCTGGACTTAAAATACAAACCTATTATTATGATATACACTGACTTCTTAAACTTGAACAGTCATCAGTATACTTTATTAATTCTTTCCACTAGCAAAGTGAAATAATTTTGGTTAAACAGTGTTTTTCTCCTGCAATGTGCAGGAACAGAAAGTTGATATCCATTGTTATTTTCCTTCTGTGATCCTAGTTATCTTTTATTATTATTCCTCTAGGAAGATGTCCTTGGGCCACCTCCTGATAATGATGATGTTGTCAATGACTTTGATATTGAAGAGGAAGTTGTGGAAGTAGAAAATAGGTTAGGCGTTTCAGCTATTAAAAACAATTCTGTTATAGAATGTACAGTATGCATTTTAATTAACTGTAACTTTCTGCACTGTTACATTAGGGAAGAAAATCTACTAAAAATTTCCCGCAGAGTTAAAGAGTACAAAGTGGAAATTCTGAATCCTCCTAGAGAAGGAAAAAAGCTGCTGGTGCTGGATGTCGATTATACACTATTTGGTGAGATTTTATTTCACTTGTGGGTTTTGTTTATGAATCCAGTTTATTTTTCAGTTCACATTTCTTGATTTTTGCTTTACAAATCTATTTCAGTAACTTTGGTATGTGTTGTACTGTATAACTTCTGCTTTGTGATATTTTGGGTTCTTCTGCATACTTTAAAAAGCATTGGGCTTTTTAAGTGTTGTACATTGTTGATTTTAGCGCAGCAACTATTTACTTTCTGCAAGAAGATATAGAAAAGTAGAAATTTAGTATTCTATCCAAATAATCTTTCTCTTGACCGACTTGTATCTTGGACTCACAGTGGCAAGGCAAGATACTGAAAAGTAACCATCTTGGTCTGTACCTGATTGACCCCACTTTTGAGGGGTGTGGAAGAATAGCTTCAAATTTTATTTCCAGATTGTTACTAAACATGCACAAAAACATGCTTTACTTGAAAATTCTGTCAGACTGGTTTTTTTGGAAGCCAGAATTTTCCTTCTGACTTAATTTTCTGGGATGTAGGTGTGTCACTGCAGCTTGACTATAAGCAGTAAATTTCTTTTCCTTAGCTTTCCTTTTTGATGAGATTAGTTTACAATCTGAAATCAAAATTCAAGCTATTACTGAGTTTACAGTTTTTTTTAGATGTGTCCTGCTAGCAGAAATTTACAACAGTTCCCTTATTGGAACAGGCAGTATTTGCATGTCTGAAATAAACTTGATATACGTTCACAAAATTAAGTGGACTAGGTTTGACATATCTGGGCTTTTACAAATTTGCTAAAGTGCACAGATCAACTATTTGACGCGACTTTTTAAAGATATTCAGACCCACAGAGCTCTGATTTATTTATTAGCTAAGCCCTCAAATACCCATAATGATCAACAGATAAATATCCCCTCCACTTCTTCTCTCCACCCTTAAAATGGGAATGGTAGTTTGCTACGAATTCGTTCATGATTTTAAAGTGCCCCAGTGCTTCCCTCATGAAACTTTTCAGGTCTCTGCATGGATAGGAAAGTCCTACTGAACTTTAATAACTTAACTTAAACTTTAATAATTAATTGCTTGTCTTTTATATTCTTTTTAGACCACAGATCATGTGCTGAAACTGGGGTAGAATTGATGAGGCCATACCTTCATGAATTCCTGACATCTGCATATGAGGATTATGATATTGTAATTTGGTGTAAGTTTTGTACTCAGTACCTAAGACTTTCTTGTAAATTGTCATTCAGAGCAGAGACTCCAATTAGGAGGTTTTTATGTTGCTTTTTAGTGCAAATCATGAGATCTAAAACAATACATGAATGCTCAGCTGTAATGCATTCAGCAGGAATGTTCACACAGCTATTAGCTATTTTAGAAAAATCATAATTCTTATGTGAAAAAACACCGCGTATTGCTCACATGAATGGATCTAGTCACAGCATAAAGCTCAACGTCACTTTACTGAGTGTTATTTTGTACAAACAAACAAGTGCTTGAAGTAACAGAATTGTATAATCAACATTCAAAACACCGTTTGATAACGATCTTTACAAATAATCTCAGTCCAGACAATAAGTAGTGAACTGCCAAATGAACCAAACTCCCGTCTACAGGGATGGTTGATCGTTTGCCTTTGCATGCTGTTTCACTTCCTGTCCAGCAGCTGGAGAACAGACTTTAGCCAGTGCAGAGTTTAAATCATATTAAAATTGGCTTATGATATTTAGTTTTCATAGTCTGGAACAATGTTTCTACATATTCTTAGATCAGTGGGAAATGTTGACACTTTGTCCTCTCCAGGCCTTATATTCTTATCATTGCTTCCAGGAGAAAATCCTGCACAGGCAGTATGGTCCCTCAGACCAGGTGTAGCCCACTTCTTACGGTCCTGAAGGCTTTAGTTCAGTAACAGCTGATCTAGAAAATGGTTTAAACACATGCAGTGCTTCATCTAGTTGTTCATGTGAAAAGTAAGCTTTTCCAAATAAAAATAAACTTCCACGAAGGAAGACTGTCTTCAAGGCAGTGAACCCTAAAAGCTGTATCAAGGATGGATCTTTCTGAAATTAAATTTTATGTAAAAAATTGATATGTTAAATTAACAGTTTCTTTGCTGTTACTTTTTTGCCTGTCAGTTACTTATTTTGATAAAGTATTCTTTCTGTTTTCTCCCTTTTGTTTCAGCTGCTACTAATATGAAGTGGATTGAAGCTAAAATGAAAGTAAGTTGTTCCAAAAATGTCATTTGTTTCTAGTCTGGCTAGCTGTTCATAAAGTTGGACTCATGCTCAGCATTATAGCGAGGGTTAGCAACTGGAGAGGTTGTATGAATCAAAACCTGAGGTTTTTAAATCTTCATAGTCACTTTAAGTTATCTTTGTCACAAAACTAGATTAAATCTAACTTTAGAATTCCACACAAACTATCAGCAGTAGGTGCTAAATTTAGCAAAACTAAACACAAGTCAGTACCTCTGAAACTTAGATTAGTCACGCAGCCTTCACAGTTGCTTTCATCTTACCTCTAAATATAGAGTTACAGTCTTTAAGTGTAATATCATTTTCTTTTCTAAAGGAGCAGACAGATGTAGCATGCTGGACTAGGTTATCAAGAGGAAACTCTTTTCGTATTTATGTTGTACCTCTTGCAGCTGTGTGGTTCTGTTGCTTCCTCTCCCTTATTAAACATCCGCAAGAGCTCTTGTTTCAATTCTAGTTTCTTCCGTACCTAAATCAGGCAACTAGCCAGTTTTGCACAGCTGACCTAGTGGTAAACATATTTACAGTCAGGCTTAGCTGTAAATCCAATGAGCTTACTAAGAATTGGCGTATGTTGTGTCTGTCACTGTAGGGCTAGGATTCACTCAGCCTGGTGGAAAACCACTGTGCAAAACTGGGCTGTTTCCCCTGCACTGGTCACATTTCTACATTTCTAGGTCACCTTTCCAGCCTTTCTATATCTTACTGAATCACAACGTTTCTGTGCCCACTCCAGGATTTGATCAGTTGAGATTCCTGCCACTAGATGCCAACTGCTGTCTCTCCTTAAACTGATACCACTGGGGGTGCTTACCTCTAAAAGTTTCACTTTTTGTCAGGGAACAATGAGCCCAGCAATACTTGGCATTAAAGGTTTTGTTTTAAACTACAAAGCAGCAACAGCATTAAAAGCGAGTATCAGGTAACCAGGTAAAATCTCTCATTTACCATCTATTTATGCCTGGAATTCAGACCGGCTAGAACAGCTAATTTTTTCAGTGTAACAGGACACTGACCCAGGTAGGTCACACTTTTCATTTGCAAGATTCACTTTTTCATGCAAAAGCAAATCAGTTAAGTGTGGCTGGATACCTGCAAGAGAGCTGCTGCAGCGCATATTTTCTCTTTGTTGTGTAGCTTTGCACATTACTCTTGTTACATGCAACAGAAATTAAGGCAGCGATATCTATGTTATAATATATCAGCAGATTTTACTATGACTTTTCAGCTTTGGAAAGGATTTGAGATTGAAATAATGCTCTCTCCTCTAGTCAAAGTTGTTTTGTTTGTTTTTTTTTTTTCTAAAAAGGTTAAGTTTTCCTTAGAGTCTTTATTTCAGGAGTTATCAAATCTTTAAAGTGCAAACTGATGGATTTCTGACTGACATTGGCTACCTTGGACACATGTAGGGGAAAAGGGTAACAATGGGCTGTTTCTGTGTATTTCGTCTTCGATTGGGCTGTGATTCCTTGCAGCTTACTGGAAGGAATAAATAGCAGACACTACACAGTTGCTATCCTTGCTATAGATAGTGAGTAAAGTTGAGGCATGTACAACTTGTGAAAGATTATGCACGACCTCTCTGTATTTTCCCTTTTCTGCAAAGTTGCTTTGATTTTATGCTGACATCAGTTGTTAAGTTTCTGACAGTAAACACTGCAAAAATAAATTCCTGTTGGCTTTTTTTCTCTTGGTAGAATGGTGAACTTTTATGATTCTCATTGGGTAAAAACAAATTTAAACCCCCCCCATATATCTTATTTTTAGTATGCATCTGGTAATCCTCAGCAGCTCACCCTTTGACAAACAACGTATTACAATCATGGTTCCAGTTTTACAGCAGTAAAACTGTCATAATTAGAAGCTTTAATAACAAATCATTATGATGCAGGAGCTTGGAGTGAGTACCAATGCAAACTACAAGATAACCTTCATGTTGGACAGTGCTGCCATGATAACAGTGCACACTCCTAGAAGAGGACTAATAGATGTAAGTACCTATTTTTTCCTGATCTTTTTCTACATTTAACTGACATGTTATCATACCCCTTTGAAATATTCAACAATAAAGTTGTGCTGGAGTTTTCGTGCAAGAAAAGTGTAAGAATCTTGGAAGCATAGATATTTTTTTTTCCCCTACTGAATTCTCTATTAATGTTTAAAGTTTTAATTTGAGTAGTACATTTGGATGACGCTGTTTTCAAATCAAATAGATAACTTTGCAAGAAAATTTAGTACCAACAGAAAGATTTTCTTTAATAGGGGTTGTATTTAGTATGCTATGCTATTTTACATCTCTTCCCTTATTAAAGCCCATCTACCTGCTAATTTTTCAGCAGAAGAATATAAGTGTATTCTTTAATTCTTTATTCTTAATGCAAGTATATTAAGCTTGAACTCAAGTTCCTATAGGCTCATATTTTTATCTCCTGCATGTGATCTGATGTATCCGAGTTACCTTGTATGCGTTACTTTTGCAGGTGAAGCCTCTTGGTGTTATCTGGGGAAAGTTTTCAGAATATTACAGCAAAAAGAATACTATTATGTTTGATGATATTGGCCGGAACTTCCTAATGAATCCACAAAATGGACTCAAGGTATTTTTAACTGGAATTTTCATATATTACTACTTTATCTTATACTTCAAGTAGCACTTTCTCATCCTTTTTTGCTGTGTCTTAAAGAAAGGCTATTCCTAACTAGCAAAGATGCATACTTTATTATTTTTTTTATTTAAATTGCCATTTGTCTGGACTAATGTTTCACTAACAGTAGTTTTAAATAAGCTTTGTTTCACTATTAAGTTAGCTTTTAAGAGCCTACCAAAACCAATGAAATTATTTCTGCTTAAATTATACCTGCAAGCCATAACAAAGCTGGGCATTGCTGACAGGTACCATTGAAATATGTGATGTTCAGTCTCGAGTGGTTGTATTCAGAAAATTCAGTCAAATGAAAAGCTGCTGTACTTCATGCTGGTATGCCAGCGTAATAGCAAGTATTCTATTCTGAGAATAATAGTACCTCAAACCATTGTGACTGCAGAACAGCAAATATTTCATTTTATAAAATTGTCAACCAATTCCTGCTCCATTATTAGTGCTTGTTCTGAATAGAAAGAATTCAACTTAAATTTCTGCTTATAGCTGATAGTACAGTACTAAAAGAACTCTCATAAATTTCTTTAAAAAAAAGTTTTCAAATACAGAAATCCAAGATGATGTTTCTTTGACAGTATCCCTGATGTGAAGAGGACAACAATTGATGAGATCTAGCAAGATAATGTTAATTGGAACTGTATACTTTTAGGAAACTCAAGAAATCAAAGATCTTGCTGGGAGAGGATTATCCAGAGAGCTCCCTCTAGCTCGGATTTGAAAGATGTTTGTCAAAATTTATAACAGAGAACTTGTCTGTTTCTAACAGAGCCGCAGAAAAGAATGTTGAATCACTGAAACAAAGCCCAGGTGTAATGTATTCCAAGCTTAAAGCAGTTGTCAGATAAACTTTATCTCTTTTCACAGAAGCTATGATTGTAGTCAAAATGCTTTTTGTTGAAAAAAAGCATCTGGTTCCAGTGATGCCACACAACTCATAAAGCAGAGCTGAAACCCCCTCGTGTCTCCTGCAAAAACAGCTATGAAATCATATTAGAAAACGTGGCAGTCCATTCCAGATCATTTTATCATTCTGTCTGACTGGGAGGGGAAGGCTTGAAGTGCAAAACAAAACAAATTTCTTCCTGGTGGGCGTGCAAGGCAAAAACAGTTCAGTTTGTGTGAATAACAAAATTGGATGTGGCCACTAACGGAAAAGGTTTTTCTTCCTCTTACCTTAGAGAAGTTATAACTTGGGATAGTACAGAAAATATATTCTAATTAGGTGGTGAATGGTAGAGAATTGGAAGCACTTTTCTTACTTTGAGCAAATGGTTATTCCCAGTTTGTTTATTTTGATAGATAAGGCCTTTTATGAAAGCACATTTAAATCGGGATAAAGACAAGGAGCTTCTAAAGCTCACTCAATACCTCAAAGAAATAGCAAAATTAGATGACTTTTTGGAGCTGAATCACAAACATTGGGAAAGGTAAGAATAAAGTCAAAATTTTTCTTCCTTCTGTCCCTGACTTCACTGTGTTTTGCTTGATGTTTTCTGTACAAAGACCAAAAACAATTGAGCTGATGAACTTTGACATCACTTACAGTTATGAAGGTCCTTTAGTTTGAGTAGAATTTTAGCAAGGCTATAGTGTTTGGGCTGCTTCCCTAAAATGGTAAGTTTTTGGGGTGTTACAGTGGGGTTCTCGGACACTGTCCAAGTTGTGTGGTGTTACGGTATTCATCGGCTCTGAAACAATAGTTACTGTGTTACAAACCAGAGTTTTCCAAATGCTTCAGGCACCAGTTAGCATCCTAATTCTTGCTAAAGAAAGGTTAGCTGAAGTGTTTAGGCAAAATTCTTCTTAATGGTTTTATGGAACAGCCTGAAGTTTCAATACATGTGAAAAAAAAATGTGTGCAATACACTATCCAGAAAACACTCATTCAGTGCTTAAAAGAACAGCCTTGTGAACTTGGTACAGTTTTCTTTCTTGTTTCTGATTAAAACAAAGTCAAATGTTAAACTTTAATAGCAGTGAAATTCACTGGATATTTCACACTGTCGGTTAAATTGGTTGTCGTTTTTTTCTAGAGTATTTGCAAAGACTTCAATGTCACCATGTAGCCAGATTGCTCCAGCTGCAGTGGTGAGAGAAATATGAGATCAGAAAACAAGTATTTTGGAATATCTGAGATTCTCTAAAGGAACCAGTGCAGGGCTGTTCTTTTCAGGTTATGCTGGGTGACTGTTCATTAAAGTCTTGAATTTACTTGAAGCAGTGCCATATCTAATGGACCTTTTTATCTTAAAGGATATAATAGCTACTTTTCCAACTGATGTAATTTTCAACCTCTTAGAATAAAACCTGTCTCCATTTCCTTCCTCCCTTTTGTTTAAAAAGCCTAATAGAGTAACTAAAAACATGACTTTGAATTACTGTAAGATAACCTATAATGGAATTAAAAGAATGTTGAAATCAAATAAGACCATGTTGTATCAATCACATTTCTAATTTTTGATCATCAGTATGAGGATGCTAGTGAGAAAAGAAAGCAGATTCATACTTTGAGTTTAGAAAAGGTACTAGATATGTTTGTGCCTACCTCTTATTTTGTACTTTTCTTTCTTTCAGGTATCTTTCAAAGAAGCAAGGACAATAACGCTAATAAAATTGTGTGGCACTGAATTGAAGGGAACATAATTAAGATCATTGGACTTTTCCTTGCTTTTATGCTAGAGTATAATAGTGCTGGACACTGGATCCAATGCCAGAATGACTGCTATACTTGGTCTTCCAGGTGGTTGGTTGTGGGTTTTGTTTTTTTTAAAAGATCACAGCAATAAGCTCAAAGTGGGAGAAACAAGTCAGTTACTTTTTCTTGCATTCAGTTCCGGTGTTACTACTTAAAATACTTTCCTCTCCTTTGCTGCCGAAGTACAACCATAACCATTAAAGACCAAAACCATTCTGAAACTAGAAAAAAAAAAATTTACTTAGACCAAAAACATTGAGTAAGGAGCCAACCTTGGCAGTGTATGAATTGTATAAGCCCTCTATTCCCTCCATCTTTAGAAACAGTCTCCCTCTCCCATTCCACTATTTAAGTCTATAAATTGCAAGTTGTCTAAGTTTGGTATGTATTAGTATGTCAGTGTTTCTCTGTGCAAGACAGTAAGATGGGAAGGTACCACCTCTGTGGCCAATTTACCCCAGTGTGTGAACTTGTACTATAAAGCAGTGTTTACTGGAAAACAAAAGATTGAAGTTTGAGGGAGAGAAACCCACTCTTATTTGCTAAATGAAAAGCAGTCTGCCTGAAAAACTCTCATGTGTCAGATAAAGGGTTTAAACCTCAGATGGGAAAGTCACATTCCTAACAAAGCATGAACAAAACCCGTGTTCTCTTCTAGCTAAATCTTGTCAAAGTGCAAACACTGTGTTTAAATACAATATTCAGCCATACTGTTCTTAAAATATCATTTACTTGCGCTGCTTATGCCTGCACTATAGAAGTGTGATGTGACTGCTGTTTGGCATTACCAACACTTGTGCATTATGCAGTTCATGTATTTGAAAGAAGACTGACCCTTTCAAATAAAAATGGTATATATTGTTCTTAAGGAACTATAGCAGTTGTGTAAATAATAAATACCTTTTTCATAATTTGTGTCCTGTGCTGTCTTCAATATCTGGCTTGCATGGTAGAGAAGCCATTGAATAATTTTCATTTTGGGGGTGTTTCTTTGCATTCCAGAGACACCAATTTTGTATCAGTAGTTAAGTAAGAGACTGGTCTGTGCCGCTGCAGATTAGGGCAGTGGTGTCAAACAGCGAAGCGCGTGGCTGCCCGGGAAAGGAGCCTTGACAGCAAATGTCAGAATGTCAGGACAGCGGACACAAATGAGCTGTTAAGATGAGCATGTTAGGCTCCGGCTCAGTGACCTGTCAGAAAATATACACTTCCTTATCCACTGCTCTTTGTGGTTTAGCGCCAATCCAAGCTGGTTTTAAACTAGTAAACCCAGAAACCTGATGCATAAAGATCTTTGTTTTAGCTAAGTATGGAGGGTGAATTTCTGAAGTTTTGTCTCCTAGAGCTGATTTCTGAACTAGGAGCTGACGCACTCCTGTACACACAGCGCGGATACACTCCCCCGGGTTAGAACAGCAATTTTTTACCTAGAAAGGCTGCAAGAGCGTAGATATTGGAATATAGGACTAGTATATGGTGTGCTAGAAAAAACCCTCTCAATTTAAAAAGTTGAAAGAAACCAAGGCATCGCATTTGAATCACCTATGGAGTTTGTTACGCTGGCCAGACAGAGAAAACAGAACCAAGGGAAGGTATGTAAACATGTGCCCATATCTTTTTGCTCAAAGTTGGCATGCAGGCAAGTGTCACTGTGAACAAGCAGTACTCCTTTCTTTTGCTTTATTCAAGGAACAATTTTAAAAAAAAAAAAACACTTGATTTTTTTTTTTTTTATATTTCAGTGACACTGGGATTTCATCCCAGCATTTCAAGGTATTTGCTGATCTGAAGTGGATGTGTACTCCCCTTACAAACATTTTATAAGCTGCACTGGAATATGTGACAGTGTGATCTTGATGTGTTGGTAACATTCCTGTTGCTGAGAAGTCATTGTGTCTTTTATGACTAACTTGTTTCCCTTATATTTTATGTTTGAAGAGTAGCCTTGCAATTGGAATTTTTTTTCTTTTTTTCCTCTCCTTTTTTTGCAAAAGCAGCCTGTGTGTTTTACTGGGTATCTTCTAAACACGCTGCAGTGATTTACTTGGCCGAGACATGACTGAGATTTATAAAATAGTGAAGCTGTGGATAAGGCAAGTGCAAAACTGATGTTCCCCAAATCCCACAATACTAGAATGAGGGGTCCCTCGTACAAACAGGAGAGCAGCTTAAAACTGTTAAGAGGAGCAGGTAGCAATCTCCTGGAATTTGTTGCCACGGTTTGTTGTGGAGGCAGGTGGCATCAGCAGGTCAGAAAGGAGTTAGGCAACCTCATGAGCGACTCCATAGTCAGCTGCTGAAGGGAATAGGCTGGGAAGCTCCAATATCCTTCGTATCAGAATTGGAGGTCCTCAAGAAGACGAGAGTGGCCGAGCCTCCTCACTCCCCTCTGACTGCTGCTGCAGGGAACCTCAGCCAAAGCAGCACAGCTCTCCTGTTTGTGCTACGTGACTCCTCTGGGCTGTACATACAACATAACTCTGTGCCAAACTACCAGTATTTAGTATAACTGCAAGGATAAACTGCTACCTTTCTGCTTAGCCCCAAAATAACGTAGTTATTGCTCTTAAGTTCAGAGGAAAAGACCTCTGTTGACTTTTTGTTTCTCCTTTTTAGTAGGGAAGGGAGTTTTGACCTACTTGTAACTTCCAAAGTATAGTTAAGCCTTGGCAATAACTATCAACAGCAAAGTTTAAAACCTTGTTCCCTGTTAACATGTAGTTTCCTTTTATATTATATTGAGATCCCTGAGAAGTATTTGATCAATGGCTTTCAAAATCTCTGTTAAAAGAAATAGGATTAAAGCATAATTGAAGAGAGGGAGCGTGTGGCTTAATTATAGAGCTCATAATGTACTGTTCTGCAAAACTCTGGAGAAGCATTAAGTGGAGTCTGAACTATTCCAAATATTTTCATGTGTCAGAGACTGTTCTGGGCTCTCAGTACATGTCAAGTATTTTGTATGTTGTTCATACCAAAAGAGATAGTCCATTTAAAAATGAAGTTATTTCTGTAAGCGCTGGATATCTGACAACTCGAATGCCTCTCTGTGGCATGAATGCTCATCACTGGTGGTACGTGGAGTGACAGCTGAAGCCAAGAACTGAACTGCAAATTCAGCTCCACAAATCCTGCTGCATGAGTGTGAAATCTACAGCTACTTGCCAATTTTTATTCCTGACTTGACATGCGACTGACAGCAAGTGGATGCCAAAGGGTTTAAGACAATTTTCCACTCTGTCTCTTCAGGATGTATTTAAGACTGATGTGAAAAGTGCTGAATTCTTTCTTTCTACCAGTAAGGAGAAGCCTAGGTAAAGATTGTGTTTCAGAGGGTAAAGAGAAGTGAACAGTTCTCCTGATTGATTAAAGCTGTTTGAAACCAGAAATG
>KZ505820.1:628606-667487 GCA_002844005.1 Limosa lapponica baueri
GAAGATGCAGAACCTGTTATGTCAAAGACCCTCAGCTCCCTGCCGGGGTGCAGGGCTGACTCAAGGCAGGGCTGATGCCAACAGGAGGGCTGCAATACCAGCACAACTGGAGCAGTAGAGCCCTGCTGAGGCAGGAATAAGGGCTGTTATCAGAGCTTGGCAGGACGATCACATTTTTGTCTCAGCACCTGTGACATCTGCCAGGCTCCTGGAGCAACCAGGTGAATATTTGCATGTCATGACCCAGGGCTAATCAGACTTGCAAACAAAACAGGGCCTGGGATCTAGGCCACTGGAAGTGTTTGTCCTCTGCAATAGAATATCATGGTGATCTTCCAAACAAATTTGTTGTTCTATTAAGTTTTCTCAGTCTCTCCCACAATCATGATTTGACCTCATATTATTTATATAGTTTAAGCCCCTCTAATATATATATATTTTAGGAAGGTAGAAGGTGAGGTGTCACCTCATCACTACAGTCCAGGAGCTGGGGCTTTACAGAAAACCCATAGCAAGAATCAGAGCCTGGTGGCAGAAGCCTCAAAGCTGAACTGCACTGGAGAGACACAGTACCACTGATAAAACCACCCGGTCTGTGGCAGCATCCAGTGTCCATCGGTGGTACTGCAATCCCCCCCCTACATTGCTCTGCAATTTGTCACAAGAGGAGGAGCATCATCATCCTGCCAGGCCATGGAGAGACAACACCAAGGCCTGGACCATGCCAGAGGATCAGCAGGTGCGGGACAGGCCACCAAGATACAGGGTCCTCTGAGACCCTGTCAGGGTAGAGGGGGCTTGCACCAACTCTGCAGCTGTGCCATGCCATAGCTGCTCAGATGTGAGGGCAGGCAGCAGCTTTCTCCTTTGTCACAGCCTTAACAGAGGGGAAGAGCTTCCCAGAGGCAGAGTCCAAGCCTCAGCTGGGTTCAGTGAAAAGAGGAGCGAGTGTGTCACGCCTGGAGTCCCACCACAGATGCTAAATCTCAACATTTGCATCCAGCAACAGCGTAACTGAAAAGCTGTCCCCAAATCCTAGAGGTACAAAGTGCAGCTTATCTCAGCTGCACTTCTCTGCCTCCAAACTTCTTCCTCCAGTGTCTGCAGGAGAGGTGAGCAATGCCGTGGGGAAGACAGCAGTCTTCAAGGAAGTCATTGATTCAAACTCCCTTTTATCTATTGTGTCAAGGGGACATGCTGAGAGCATGCCCTGTGCCTGAGCTGTTTGATGAGGGGTGATGGGCCCTGCAGGAGCACAGGCAACTTGCTCAGAGCAGCCTGGCCTGACAGCAGTCTCAAGAGAGGGGGAGAACGGCTGCTGGGAGGGAGAACCAAGGCACAGGTAACAAACAGAAACAGTTTACTAGGACAACTCACAGTGCCAGTGCCTCCTTGCACAGATCTCTGCCAGTGTAATTCATTGCAAGAACAGCTGTTGGGCTCAGCAAAAATAGGCTGATACAGTCACCCATCCTGAAAAGAGGATGGGTGCTTCAATATCAGGAACTTGGGAATCTCGGGCAGGGAAGGGGGAATGACTTTATGGAAGTTTGTGTACAGCTCTGCTGTTGGCACCTCTAATTTTAAGCAAGGCTCCAACAAGTAAAATCAGCTTTTGTGGGTGGGTCATGCCTCTGCAGAGCAGTAGGACCACAAGATGCATTTTGCTCGTTTTAGCAGAGCTGACTTGCTCCAAAGGTTGGCACAAAGAGGACATTGCGGCCTCTCTCCAAAATAAGCCCATCCAGCAAGACATCATCCCCAGCCGGAGCTGGTCCAGGTCCCCAGGGCACGCGGGTGCCTGTCCCGCCGTGTGCCCAGCGGTCACAAGAGGGAGCCCGATGCCCAGGAAGGAGCCGCATCCCCGCAGCGACACCCGCCCCGACCCGCTCCTCCTGGCAGAGATGCACTGTGCAGCACTGTCCACACCTGGGTGACCTCCCGCAGCCCCTCCTAGCTCCTTTTTAATGGGTCATCATCATCATCACCAGACAAATTTGGAGCTTCCGCTTACCGGCTGTAACTGTGAACAATGATTAAGGGTATTGTCTAGAAATGGAGGATGACAGAAGGATGTGTTTGCAGGGCAGGGCCCAGGCAGCTGATGGCTTTATCACAGGTGACTCCACAAAAATCATCCTCCCAAAGAAAGGCACTATGTTCTTTGAGAAGAAGGCCAGAAGTGTCACAGCCAGCCCTTGCCATGATACTGATGTTTCAGTTGACTCCCAATTAAGCAATTTTAGCTCAGAAAGGGAAGTACTCTATTACACAGAACCACCACTTTTTTCACATCCCTGAGAAACCACAAGCTAGGTTCTAGGTCTGACTCTGTTACAAGCACTGAAGCTGTTGCTTGGGGCCAGGTTGGTCAGGGCATCCTTCCAGGCCCAGCAGAAACTCAGTTTGACCCTATTTTTCAAGATTGAGGCTCTGCCAAAGCCCTGTTCACTCTAGAGACCAGAGGAGCTGACCTTATTGAAGGTCTTGCCCCTCAGTGCCCCAAGGGTCTTAAAGCCAAAGAGGTGCTTTAAAGCACCATCCTGGAGCTTTAAAAAAAACCAACTCTTTATGCAGTATCTACCTTTCTATATGGATGTATCTTATGCCTCCCCCATTCTCCCTTTACATATTGTGGTAACCCTTGCCTCCCACATGCATTTTATAAGCCTTCCCCAACATTTTTAGAGCAGCCTTTAAGACATGAAGACCAGCCACAATTACTGCAGCTACTCCCATGAGAAGCTCCTAAACCACACAACTTATTTCAGGGAGGAAAAGAAAGCGAGAAAAACCAACCCAAACCACCAAATAAACACCAAAACTCACACCACAAAGCAAACTCCTCACCTTCTCTTTGCGTCTCAATCAGTGAAACCAGTCAAATGCTTCCCCTGGGCTCCTATTTAAGTCCTTGTGATGGGGATGGGGGGAACTGTTGGCTGATTGCCAGCATCTGGGAGCCGTTTCACCCCAGAGCAGGCTCAGCTGTTCTCTAATCCTTAAAGGACCCAATATGCACTGACACCCTCCTGCTGCTTCCTGCAACTATCACCATCTGCATCTTCTCAGCCCCCTGCAATACTCCTACAGTTCTCCCACCTACTCCCTGAACAATCCTTTTCCTTGTCCCCATAGCTCAGTCTTCCCTCCCATGTTCGGTTCTGGGCCCCCCTCCAATACAAGAAAGGCACTGAAAAGCTGGAGAAAGTTTGGTGGAGAGACACCAAGAGAGTTGGGGGCTGGAGCATTTGCCCTGTGAGCAGATGCGGAGGGAGGTGGGCTTGTTCAGCCCAGTGAGAAGAAGGCTTCAGGAGGATGTAAATTAAGAAGCAGGTTACCGAGCAGACGAGATGGAGCCAGGCTCCTCATGGTGGTGCATGGCTTGGAGATGAGGCAGTTGAAAGAAAAGAGGTTGAAACCTGTTACAAGGAAAAATTTCTTTACAGTCAAACCCTGGGACAGGTAGCCCAGGGAGATCATACATTCTCTACCCCTGGAGGTTTTCAATGCCAGACTGGTAGACCTGATAGACCTCAGAACTGACCCTACTGGAGGTTGGAACAAAGTCCCTTCCAACCTGATCGAGCCTGCCTTCTCTTAGGGAAAAGAGGGTGTACCAGAATGATCACCAAGTCCAGAACCTCCCCCTCAGCCAGGCTGTGGGAGCCCTGCAGTCAGCACCACCACCCTAAGATCATCCCATGACAGCTAGAAAAGCCTTGTCAAACACTGTGAATATCAAGGGAAAAAAGTAGGACAAAGGATTCAACTGAGTTGTGACAGTGACACGTGCCTGTGCTGGGGGAGGAGAAGGAAGTGGTGGAGCACACCAGCTAAATGGGCCAAGAGCCTGGACACAGTAATGTATCAGCTGCATCACCTGCAGAGTGAAGCTGTGAGGTGGAAATACACCCCTCTGCCACGTGCGTAGCTTGGACACAGGAGGGTGCTCAGCTGTGAGCAATGTCTTCTTTTTGGTAAGAGAAACCATGCACAAATTTAATTCTCCTATTATTTTAACTGCTGAGAGGGACTTTGTGAGGTGCGGGAAGCACAGGGCCCTCATTCTGCTCCAAGGGGCAGGTCTTGGCAGTGGCCGAGATGCTGGGGCAGCTCCCACCTCTGTCCTGTAGCTGAGGACCCTTCCTCTCCAGGGAGAGTAAAAAACTCTGAAGATGCTCATGTTATCTAATAGAAGAGAGATGTCAAATTTATCATGACTCACCTTTCAAAGCTGTCAAAAAAATCCCCAAAACCCAACACATCTTAAAACGTGGAGGACAGAAATGAAAGGAAAAGCAGTGGCTGAAGTTTTGGTTTCTGGTTTGGTACGTGTATGGGGAGGCAGCCAGAGACAGATGGGAGCTCAGTCTGGACAGGCTGTGGCCACTGCCACACTCCTACCCTGTCCCTGGCACCCATCAGCACTGCCAGGGAGGTGAACTCTGAAACCAAGAGTGAGCGGCCCAGCACCAGCAAAACATCACCCTCATCTCAGTTAACCGGAGTGATGTGCCGGCTCAGCCAGAAGGATGGACCACAACAGAGGCCACTCACTCGGTGTAGCACTGCCTCTCTTGACCTCTCCTGGGGATGAAGTTTTGGGAAGTTTCCCCAATTGGAAGAAATCATCTCCTCAAAGGAGATGGCTCCTGTTCTCCACTCCCCCAGCACAGGTGGAGGAGATGGTAGTTGGGTCTGTAGAGGTACAGAGGTGGTTTTATTTGCTATTTGCACTGAAAGTTTCTGTTCTGTTGTGATCTATCCTTGTTGTTTCAGCCCCCAGATTAAAAAGGAATAGATACTGGAATATGCTGTGAGATTTTTGGAGTCACTGAGGGCCATCTCAGGCATAAAGATGACCTTCTGTCATTAAAATATCTCTTTCCATCTTAAAAATGGGGTCTTTTTGTTCCTGTGCTCTGAATGTGGTGCTGGTCCAGAGTCACACAATGTAATAGGATCATTACAGGATAACTCAGGGAGGAGAGGACAAGTGGAGGTCATCCTGCTCTGAGCAGGATTGATGAGGAATGTCCTCCCACTTTCCCTACATGTCCTTTGTGACCACTTGTCTTTGTGCAGGAGGTGCTTCTTGCTTCCCTCAGTCTTGTCCATGTTCTGGATGTCTTGCTGTTGAGTTCACTGATGTAACATCTGAATTTAAAACCAAACAAGTGCACTTCCCATGGCTGTACGACCTGGGACACAGAGAGCGTTAGTCTGCTTCCAATAAGAGGTGTCAGATTTTGCAAGAATCCAGTAAACTGGGATGGGAAAAACATCAGGATCAAAGACAGTTGGTCCGAGAGAAACTCCAAACCAGCCAATGGGGATTTTTTTCCTGCACGGTTCAACCACTGGCTGGCTGCTGCCTGTAAACGTACCCAATGACAAAGGATTTGCCAGAATTGGCGTCACAAATGTGAATTATCAGAAGAGAAGCCAGCGCTAGGTGTGCTGAGCACATTGCTACGGCCTCTCTGTTCAGGCATTGTGCTTCATTGAGTTCAAAGCGTGGATTGTGGCACGATAGGCAAACACTCAAGCTCTGTCCAAACAAGGTCCAGAGGTTTAGATGCTCAGCATTTAGGTGCTTGCAAAATATGTTGACCCCTGAGGCTCATGATAAAATCTAAAGCTCCCTTTGAAAGTTAAGTGTTTAACATGAAGGAGCTGGTGTCCCATTGATCTGCTGCCAATGTTTTAACAAGGGGAAGCCACAAGTATTTCCCTGTGTGAATCTTGCACAGTGGATGAGAAGAGACTAAAGAATTCATTTTCTCATGTTTGCATAAAGAAGGATTGATTCTGCAGACAGCACCAAGAAGAGAGAGGGCAGCAGCGTGAAAAGTGAAGAAAGGAATAAAGGCTATGTGCATTAAAAATTGTAAATAAACACAAATACTTGTGTCTAGAAGATCAAGGTCTCTGTATGACTCAGGCAGAGTTTATCCTAGAGGTGGGGAGAGGAAGCCCACAGCTCTTCTTCTCCAGGGTTTTGGTTTTTTTTTTAATTATTGACACTTTATACAATCTGGTGCTCTTCTAAATATAATTTTATTAGCATGAGAAGCCACTTGGCAGCAGGAAGTTAATGCTGGTGAGTTCACAGTTTTCAAGACAAAGCGTTCTTCAAGAAGGAAGAAGAAAGACTGATTTGGAAAGAAGAGCCTCACAGCTTCTGCCTAAAACCAGCCTCCACCTGCCATCTTCTTGTTGCAGGCTTAAATGGAGCAATATTTCCCAGCCTCAGCTTGTTTGTCTCTGGTTTCCAAAGGAGATGAGGCATATACAGTCACGCTGTTCACCAGCTCTCCTGTCACCCTCCCACAATAACCTCCCAGAGAGGAAGGAACATCTCTATGGAGGCTGGGTAAAGAATAAAGGCACCCGCTGTCACCCACCCCCTGGGATGGGGGGAGTTGGGCAGGAGCCCACGAGTGGTTGCGCTTCTTGGCTGCCCAGCAAGTGTGTGCCAGTTTGTCAGGCAGGACGGGACAGAAGAGCTATGGCTGCTGGGGATGGGAAGACAGAGCCCGCGGGAGCTGTGGGAGCAGCCGCTCCGGCACAGGGAGCACCTTGCTTCCCAGGAGGAGAAGGGTGAGGTAATAGCACAGTGGAGCGAAGCCACTCATTAGGCTCTAGCATGGCTGTATCAAAGCGCTTTTCTGGGTGCTATAGCAAAAGGAATCCAGCCAAAGAATCGTGCTGAGTTTTATTTTATTGAGCAGAGGCGGCGGAGATGAGGGCAAGCAGCTCCCGTCTCTGTGCACAGGCGTCGGCGGCCGCTGCTGACGGGGGCTCGGCTGTTGCTGCTCGGTGACAGTGAGGACTCAGCATTTCCCCAGGTGCTTCAATCTTATCTTCCCTCCACTTCTCCTGTAAAAGGAGCAAGACAGACTTAGACAAAGCAGTGTAAGACAGACACAGCACTTGGGGACAAGGAGCTCATCTGTCCAAACAGGACCATTTGCCTGACTCATGCCCGTGTACCCTGGTGCCTCACAGGGAACATCAAGCCATTTTCTCCTCTCCTTGCTCTTCCCTGTTTTCCCCTAGGATAAGGTAGACTTGAGTATGCACCACATCTTAAGGACTGCTAAGGAAAAACCCATGTTTTGCAAGCACGTTCAGTCCAGGGGTGCTGGCTCCCATTGCATCTCCTTTAAAAGGTGACAAAGCTCAGGAAAAGGAGAAACTCAGGTGCTTCCTCTGAGATTTTGTGTCTTGTTCTGCAAAGTCCATTCAGACTTTTCAGGAATAATTTGGCATGGCTCAGCTCCTGCATTCTTCCAGACACTTCTCAGTATCCAGAAGTGTGGGCAGTGAGAGTTGCAGCCTGCAGTGTATAGTGAGGAATGTGCATCAATTTACGGCGTGCAGAAGGTACAGGCAGGATGCAATTGCCTACCAGGCCCCGTGCTGCCTCTCAGCATGGTAACCAGCAGTGTGCAAAGCCTAGAAATGAATTTAAATTAACTTGCATTCATGTGGCTCTGTTCCAAGGAGGAAATATTCCACTTGGCACAATTCAGGGGCTAGTCCATACAAGAGGAGCAGCCTGGATGCAGGGCCTCCCCTCTGTGAAGAAGATCATTACATACGTGGAAATGGAGCCAACTCTCTCCGTTATTTTGATCCCCTCTGCTTCCACTTACAGCACTGCCTTGCAGAAGGCGCACTTGTTCCCGTACGTGATGCCATCCGTGCCGCAGTGGGGGTTGGACTCCCTCGTGCAGTACACGCTTCTGTTTACGAACTCTCTACAAATCTGCAAAAGGAATATAAAAAAAAAAAAAAGACCCAAACCCTTTCAGGACTCCCATACACTCTCTTTCACTTTCCAAATTGGATACAAGGTCACTAATGTAATGTTTTTTTCTGACAAGAGTACTAAAGTGGCAGTGATGACTAAAAGAAAAAGCCCTGTCAGAAACGAGCAGAAGCAATGTTTCAGGGGAGTTTTTGCCCCACGTGTGAGGAGGGAAACTGTAGTCACCTGGGAGAAGTCTTGATCTCCCGAAGACAGAAGTGGATTAGCTTAGGCATGCAGGAGAGGAGTCAGCACTGATGCTCTTTCAGGCATTTGGCTCCAAGTCAGCTCAGTGCTGCATGGCTTCATGCATCTTGCGAAACTGTGCTCTCAGCTTGGTTCTTGCTGAGCTTTCTGTCTTCCCAGCGGAAGGAGGGGAAACCCATAGTCTATTGGGAATTAAAAATGGTGTCCACGAAATTTACAGGTATTTTGTCTCTGGATAGGTCCCAGGGATGGGCCTTGTTTGGGGGTATAAAACACTCTCAATAGTCCCTTTGTTCCATGAGAAGTTTGGACAGTGGAGCAAAGTGGACAAAAGTGGTGCGTACAAACACAACCCTGTGCAAGCACCCTAGACCTGATCATGGGGAGCATTTGCTAAACCAACCATCTATTTCCCTGGTCAACTTGCTAACATGGCCACACATAACATCCCCTGTACAACAGTGGACTCCCCAAAGTGTTGGGTCATCTTGGAAGGACCTGCTCCCAGCAGACATTAAAAACCGTTTACCACGCACCAAGATCTGGGTTACAAAACCATTCCTCTAGAAAATACAGATAGAGTAAGCAGAAACAAGTGCACTAACCTCTTCAATGTCTTGACTTGCTACATCTGGAAAAGAAAACAACAAAAAAAACAAACAGAGATTTTACACATCAGCATTGTTTTCCAATAGAGGCTGAACTAAAGTCACAAACCCTTTATGCAAACCACAGTGAAACATACAGCAGGTTTTTCCCACTCCATCATCCCGTGCGGTGGAGGAGGGGGCAGGAAATACATTATCTGGATTGCTTTTCAGTATTTTGCTTTTTTGAAAAATGTTACTAAAATACCATGTAATCAGTCATTCAGCTGCTAACTGCACCTCAGACACATAACCCAATCTCCTGGAAAGCAGCCACTCCTGGGGAAGTGAGCTGCCATATCGGATCTGGAGCCGCGCTCAACAGAGATTTTAAAGCTATATTGACTTCTAAGGCTTTTAGGCTCCTGCACCCCTGAACAATGAAAATGGCTGGCACTGCTAACAAGGGTATAATGTGGAGAAGGAGATCCTGTGACCAGCTTGACAGCCATCCTCAGCACAGCCCAGAGACTCTCCCAGAAGAACTTCATCCTGAGCAAGATACAAAGAGACGTCGTGGGGTGATAAAGAGCAGGACGGGCAGTGCCGGTCAGTAAAAGTGCAAAAATACCCACTGTAACTACTGGCTTGAGGATAATCAGTCCATCCTCTTTGTATTTTTTCACTGCAAAGACTGCAGTCAGGCATGTAGGTTGAGTCAGAGCTGCGGGACAGGGCGACCTTGCGATGTCTCTAAGGGGGAGCCTGACACTCAAGGGTGGATTGAATGCAGATTTGCAGAATCTGGGCCACAACACTCTGGGAAAAATACCCAGCATCTCACAGAGCAACGGGGCAGCAGATGTTCGGATGGGAGGCAGTACCTGCTGGGTCAGTGGGTTCTCCGGCTGTAATGCTGCTCAGGTGGCTCTAGGCAGGAGGGAATCTGGGGCAGGAGATAGGAGGACTTTGTCCCACGCTCAGTCCCTCCTCCACATTGGAAATCCCACCCAAGCCTCAGTCAACTGGACCATCGCTCATCAACCCACCCTACTTCTGCTGCCAATTGCATCACCCGTCGGTGTTTATCCCTGGTGCTGGTGTATCCATCATGTCCTCAGGTTAGGCTGGGCTGCCTTAACTGTAAAGTCACTATTAAGGCTATCTGCATATTATTTACAAAATAGCTCATTCGATAGCTTTTATAAATATTACATGCAGCAACACAAGACTTCGTGATGATGTCTCCTGACATTTGTTTATTTTATAGGAGATCACAGAGTTTGCTGCTATTCTGCATGGCCTTGGAAGGAAGCTTCAGCACTCTGACGGAACCCAGTTCCAATTAAGACTCAATTAGAGACAGATGAATATTTCATAATGAATAATGTGTACAAAGTAATTCACCTCTTTTCTCCATGCACAGCTTGCAATTTTCCTCAAGTGAATTCTTTATTCAAATTATTCACAGAAAAATTAGTATAAATAATTCTTGTTCTGCATGTTCCTCAGTAACTGTCACCACAAACCTTCCAGATCTGGGTCAGCTGGACACAAGCAATTGATAACACTGACATGACCTATATGTTCAAAAATCATCACTCAGCTTCCCCAGATCATCAGAGAGATATGTAAATCTCCAGATAAATAAATGCTGGATCCTTTTAATTTGCCCTCTTTGTTCTGACTCCTTGAGGACATTTGAATTTAATTTTCAAGCTTTTCTCTGCAACATAAACGAAAGCTGAAACTTTCATCTAATTACGTTTCCACATCTCCAAGGAAAACACCAAACACCAAGATGCTTAGGATCAAAACAGGAGCTGATGACCCTGAGGTGAATGAGTTTCTTCTCTAACTGGTTCAGCAAAACTCTCCAGCGAACATTTCTACCAAAAAATTCATAATTAGACTCTGCTTTGGTACATTTGCTGAAAGAGCTGCTTAGAATTTGCTCGCTCTGTCTCCCAGTGACACCTCCGCTGCGTTATTCACTGCAGAGGCACACGAGGAGTGGAAATATGTCATACGAGTGAGCAAGTCCCACAGACATTTTCTACTTGCTCAGCTTTATCTTCAAGCTTGTCATCCACTGATCAAGGCTCTCTGAAGTTTGCTGTTGTCAAGAAAGATTTGGGTTTGTTTTTTTTTTTTTTTTCCTAGGCTAGGGAAAAGATCACTTACCCGAGAAGAAAGAGAGCAGCAGGAGGCTGAGAAGCACTAAGGCACCTGTTGCCTTCATGCTGCAGGTAGGTCTTTAGTCCAAGCCAAGCGATCTGCGCAGGAGGTGTTGTCTCAGCACCAGAGCCCACAGTGCACACTCAGACCTGCCTTTCTGTGTATTTATGCGCCCATCCGTAGCTGTCCTCATTCCCCACCTTAATTGTGAGAACTTCTCCACTTCATTTCTAAAGCCATTATTGGTCCTGGCCGTGTTTATGGTGCTTTAGGAATGCTGCCCTGTCCACATCAAACCTAGAAAGGGCTAATTATATGAGTGATAGACTCAGGCTTGTAATATCTTTTTTTTTTTTCTAAATAGTCACAGGATTCTCACAAGGGTGAATTTTCAAAGCGGTGAATCATCAGGGAAGCTGGTAATTTTCATTCTCTGGGCCCTCGCTGAATGCCAGCTCCAAGGCTTTGAGTGCGGCGTGATGACACTCACTAGACGTTACGAAATAAATCACAGCATGAGAATATGTTGTCTGTGAAACCAATTATACGCTGTTCCCTGGCTATTTTTGAGGATGGTTCTAAATCTGTTGGGTTGGGGTGGAGAAGCGCTCCGGTGTGACATGCTCTCATAGCTGTGTGCACAGTCCCAGATAGGACTGCTGACTCTCCTCCCTGAACTATTTAAACTCTAGCTGTCAATGTTTTCCAGTTTTTTCGTGTTCATAAACATATGTTAGGGCTCTGCTCCCACAGTAAGTGCCAATGAAGGGAATTTGATGGGGAATTGGGAGACTTGAGCTCTATTTCCAGCTGAGTTTGTGCAAGGATTTGTCTTCAGCTGCACCATTTCCAAAATATCTGTTCAGATAAGAATAATAAAATTTTAGCCCCTTTTCCTAAGGAGACAAGGCTCATGAGAACACCATGTGTAGATATATCTGTTTATTAGTTACCCCTGTAAGTTTTGAATCTACTAGTTCTATCCAAATTTGACATAGGAATGAAAAAGAAATTTAAAATAAACCCAAACATTTTTATACATTTTTCTAGCAAACGAGGAAAGATCCTACTAACGTCCTCATCCGGCGAGGGAGAGAGTTTCTTCAGGAGAGCAATGTTATGAGGGCCCTACATCTGCGCAAGCATTACAGTTTGCAGCTTGCCAGACATCTTAAAATCCACACAGCAGAGAAACCGTGACTGACAGGTGAATTCTCAGATGTCTATTAAGGGTGAGCTCACAATACAGCCTCTCATATAATTTAGTTATCAAGTCAGTCAGCTGCAGCGCCGTTCAAAATCACGCTTAGTTCTGCCACTTGCAGCACTACTTGTTTGTCTGTTCTGGTTTCATACGTCACTGCTCACGACCACAGCCTTAATCTCTCTGTCCTTTATCTATCCGAACGTTTCGGTTGGTGCAGCAAAACTGACTGGCTCAAGCCTTCGCAAACGTACCGCAGGGACCAACCCCTTCCGGGCTGAGGAGAGGAAAAGATAAATTAACAACCACATCATTATCATTATTACCCCTTTCTACTTCTTTATAACATCTGAAAGAGGCCACTTACCGGCCTAGGTAAGGAAATCCTTCTGTCCCTCTGACTTCTGAAAATCAGGGATAGAAGAAGGGCACCTGGACCTCACTTCACAGTCTAACGGGTGTAGCTGGGCAGAGTCTTGTTGATCTCAAACTGAGTACTTACCTGTGCTGGACCAGTCTTCAGTCTTACGTGATACAAACCTTTCCATCTTCTACAGAGTTCTTGCTTAGAGGCTCTTGAAGCATCTAGAATAAAGCCATATACTGAGTACTTGCCATTTGCCATAGATGAGCAGATCTTCTTTGGGCTTTTCCAAAGCCTCGTGTCCTCCTAAGCAAGTATCTGGCTTCCTCAGGCAGAAACTACTCCTGCAGAGGAGGCTCACTGTAGGAACTTGCTGTTGAAGACAATTTCCTGCTATGGCCAAAACTCCACTAGTCTGTGGCCACTCTATAAAGCCAACAAGAAATTATAGCAGAGCTTGGTCCTGTGCTGACAGGTCTCTCTTCACATCTACTAGCTACTTAGACTGTTCCTTAATTATTTTTCACGCACACACATAAGCACATAAGCAGTGAAAATTCTCATGAGCCTCCAGTTTGTCTTTTCTTAAGAGCAGGCACAAAGGCATGATGTGATTCATACTGCCTGTACTAACAGAAAAAAACCCTGAAAAGTAGAAGTTCCAATCCTCTTCCTAGGACAGAGCATTGCTCTGTGCTAGTACCAGGGGAAGGACAAGCCTCTTATCTTCTGCAGAGAAGGACCTACAAAATTCCTGGTGAAGAAATTACCTACTTCAGGAAACAAGATCCAAAGAAAAAGCTTGGAAATCAGAGATTTTGTCCTAAATATCAGCCTTAGCAGCAGATATGTTGCTAAATAGCGAAAGAATGGGAGGTGAAGAAAGGAAGAGGAAGGGAGTGTGTGAACCATGGCACTTAGGACTTCTTGCCTGTGCTGCTTGCATATTAACTCCTTGACTCACACGAAAAGATGGCACATTATCATGAACATTCATATATATCATTGCTCCTCTGGTGCACTCTTTAGGCTACCACATAGATGTTATCTCCATACCTTTTTTTCACGATAGAAACCATCTTGGAGCCAGCAGCACATCTTCTGGGCCTTCTTTCCTAGGGCTAGAAAATCCAAGACCTTTTCCAGTAGGGTCTGCTGTCCTACCTTTGCCTCAGATACCCCAGGTCCAACTTTTCATATCTCTTCTCCAAGAAGCTGAAAACCTGAGCCCCGTCTAATTTCTCCTTGGGTCCTCATTAGGCTCATTACAGCCTTGCCTAGCCTGCTGCAATTTTCTGCTGATCAACACGGTCTCAATGGACACACCCTTCAAGGAAGCAGCAGTTCCTAATTTTCTTCCCTATGAGATAACCTCCTCCCTTTGCCATAAGCCTCCTTTTTATAAGGCACTGTCAGACCTGCCCCTTGACCAGGTAGGGCTGACCATGGCCACCTTTTCTCTTCCACACTCCTCCAGGGCCATCCCCCCATGCCAGGGCCCCTAAAAGAACCAGTTCCTCCAAGACCCAGTGCTGTTACAAAGACAAATCCATTTACACTCTATAAGACACTGAAATTAGGGAAGTGGTAGTATTTTATAGCATCTTGGATTCTTTTCTGATGGTTTGGTATGGAGTGACATACTCTTGTGAGGGCTTGGGCTGGTGTGTGGTTGGTGTTAGGCTTTGCTCTTTATTGTGGTTTATTTCACAGCTTCTCCTGCCTAACAGATAAGTACCTAAAAGCCTGAAGACCATTACCCTGCCCTGAAAAAAATCCCCAAAAACCAGTCCATGGCAAAGAGAGTGGCTGCATTTTGTTTATTGATCAATCAAAGCAGAGAGCAATGCGTGGTAGTCGAGGGAGCAGGGAAGAGCATGTTTGATTGCAGGGTTTGTAAGGAAAAAATCAGGGCGAAGAGTATGGCTCCAGCGCTTAGCACGCGCCACGGTGTCTGAGGAACAGACTTCCCCGGCTCATCCTGAAGAGAAAGAGGGAGACCAAAATTACAGTCATGGATCTCAGTTTTATAGTCTAACTCTACCCAAATAAGCCAATGCTCCTGTGCTCTCCAAGTTATGAAGTACTTCGCTTAATGTTTCCCCTCTTTCCTGATTCCCCAGGTTACACGCTGTCTCAAGTGAAAGCGTTTTGGGGCAGACCCATAATTTTGGACACCTTCTATGTCACAGTTTAAACCACTCTGGCAGGGAGGGAGTCAGCAGCGCTATGAGCCTGCAAATGGGGGTCTGGATTTAATTGCAAGGGAAGGAAAAGACTCACTTGGGCTTAAGATCTGCAGTGACTGGGAGGTGACAGAGGAGTGAGTGTCCAGAGAGGAACGTGGGGCAGGGATGGATTTACTGAGGGGTTAACGGGATCTCTGGGGCTTCCACACCATCTACCACCACTGTGTGTGTGCTCCAGCTCCTCTGGTTTCACAGCCACAAGGTGAGCTCCATACTTACGAAACTGCGTTGCAGAAGTGGCAACTGTTTCCATAAGTTGTGCCATCAGAGCCGCAAAGGGGGTCATAGTGGGCGGTGCAGAAGAGGTTGCCACGCTTCTGTTGGCTGCAGTCAATACTCTAATAAGGGAGCAACAACAGGTTTTAAAGCTTTTGTTCCCCGTACTTTCCTACATGACTGCTTTATGTTTATTTAATGTTTATGATATGGCAAAGCATAAAAGCACTTTTCAGGTGCAGAGGTCTGTTTTTCTAGCAACTCTGCAAACTTGAAGGCAGAGAAAGTGCTTTCCTGGAGCAGCCTGAAGCGGGGAGAAGGTGAGGGGGGGGTGTGGAAATCTAATAAATACTATTATAAATAGTGAAATGACCATGCTGGTATTTCCAGGCTGGCCCTCCCACTGGCTGCTCTGTTCTGGTTCAGCAGACTAGCAGAGGCAAGCATCCAGAAAGTGGATGGTCGCAAGCCACACTGTAGAAAGTACTCCCACCTGAGGAATCACCACTACTGATAGTGCTGGTAGGATATGACTCTCCTGCTCTCCTGCTGAAGGGATGAGGCAGCATCTCTTGCTTAGCCCCTTACCCCATATATGAAGGTCTTGGCACCCATGACTGCTGTGTTCCCAGGTCAGAGAGGGAACTGCATATGAGAGTCATAGATTTGGTTCAGTACCCTTTGACTCTGACATATTTCAACTATTTTCCTCAAATCCTATTTCCAGGCCAAACGCACCAGGACAGTGCAGGCGTTTCTATTATTTAGTTATTTTTCAGTGAATTTGTGTTGTAAAATATATTGTAACTGCAGTGAAGAGCGCAGATTTACCTCCGTTGGCTGGTAGCATGCTCCCATATTGCGCAGGTTAATGTCCAGCCCATTCCTTTGGGAAGAAAGCGAGTTGAGAATGAATTAGCACAGACTTCATGAGTCAAACTACCTCGTTACGCTCTAAATACCAACAGAGCATCTACTGATCCAGAAACCGCTCCCATGACCCAGCCCCTTCACTTACGCCACAGCGCTGCAGAAGTGGCACTTGTTTCTGTAGGTAACTCCGTTGGTGCCGCAGATGGGTGCGAAGTCCAGGCTGCAGGGGATGGCAGCACCATTGATTGATCTCAGGAAGCCAGTACAGTCGAGCTGAAACAGTCACAGAACAACATTTTGATCTCTGCTCCCCTTTGCATCAGTCCCATGCAATGGAACATGGTGCAAGAGACGTCTCCTCCTCTCCCCAGAGCCGGAAAGGGAGAGGAGCTTCCAGCCCCAGCATGGTGGAGTTGGAGGAGCATGAACAGTTGAAATCCTGCACATGGGTACGCTGTGATCCTGGAGTATCTGTTTTTTCCTGTCCTGAGATGGGCTTCATCCCTATTCTCTTGGGGGTTTTCACAGTGAACACCACCATGAAGGGTCGTTGCCTAAAATGCTTTATGCGGCAGCAACGTCTACTGTGGAATGTCAATGCAGCTTGAAAATGGAGTTTACGCTCACCTCCGTGTTTCTGCAATTACTCTGAGTGTACTGAAATGGCAGTTGTTGTATTACGTTAAATTGCACAGCCGGAGTGTTTCTTTACTTTCTCTCTCTAAACTAAAAATAGAGATGCTTCTCTACTTCACAGTAGCTGCATATATCGATAAACAAACTTTATGACAAATGTTCTGATAGATCATTTTTTCTATTACAAAATTACGATTTAGTCAAAATTCAAACTTCCTCTGGGGATTTCTTAGCTTCAACAAAGCTCTAAGTTTAAGTCTAAAGAGAAGTGTTTTGATAATGCTGAAGCATTATTGAAATAAAAAGGTTCCATTCATAAGTCTGGTGTTATACACAAGATAACATTTTAAAACTCATTGATTTTCACTGTTCAAACAAAACTTAAATTAAACTCTTGCAAATCTGAAATTCTTTGATTTCATTCAATTTCTGACAGTTTGAAATTACGTGGTTTTAATACGGAATTAATCCTAGGTGGAGTTTCTGTCTAACTCTCTGCCACCATTTCACCCATCGCTGCTCAGCGCAGCAGAAGGAACCCATCTCAGACCTTACCTTAACGCATTTTCCATCGTGCTTCTTGTCAAGGGCTTGGTTACGGCTAGAGGGAGAGAGATGGAGAAGGAGAAGTAAAGGAAGGATTAATCTGTTGATACCATGTAGTCACCTCACTCATTAAGTCTCTCCGCTCATAAAGCCCCAGTAATTAATCAGATTCAGGAGCTTTGACACGGAAGATCACAGGCATTAGGGAAGACAGAAATTTGTGAAAAATCTAGTCCACCCTATGATTAGTCAGAACCCCAAAGGCTTTTTTTCTGCTGCCTGAACTGGAATTGTAGGTAATCGAGAGACCTTATACTCACAATAATTCCTTGCAGAGGGAGCACTCGTTGGGGTAGGTCACGCCGTTGGTGCCACAGACGGGCTCGTAGTTGCGGGGACAGACAATAGCCGCTGTTTTTCCAGAAAACTGGTATGAGCCGCAGGAGGCCTGTTAAAGAAGACTTGTCATGTCTCCGAGTGGAGAGAAGGGTGTGCTGGTGTTAATCATGTTTTCACTGTGTTGGGAGACTACGGTTGGTCATTTTTTCACTCTACAATTCCTCCATGGTGAAGAAGAGAGGGAACAAAATATGTTTCTTACAGCATGCAAAAGCACCTTCTTGCTATTAAGGCTTTCAGTACTTTTGGCAAGCACTGCGGGAAAAATGGTCGTTCCTTGGGGAATCAAGACAGGGAAGATATTTAGACAGTTATTCAATAGTTGTATAGATTTTGTGCTGGCACTCTGTGCTGTGCTGACTCTCACTCTACATTATTAATCGCTGTCTTTTTTATCATCAACATGGTAAGTTATCTTTCTCTGCAAAGGTGTTTTCTTTTTTGGGGTGGAAAGAGGTAATATAATACTTAGGGGGGCTTTTCCTTCTTCCTTTCTCACTCAGTCTCCTTTTTTAGTCCCTCAAGCCTTTCCTGGGGTACAGCATGAGTATAAATTATTCATCTAGACTTAGAAATCAAGACTAAATGACAAAGATATACTACTCACCCGTCGTTGAGCAGTAACAAGATCTACAATAAAAAAAAAAAACAGAGATTATAAAATATAAAAATTATACAATGTCCTTGACCAAAATTCCTCTGGAATCATCGATTTCCCAACAGAATAACCAAATACACTGTCTTATTACTGAGAAGTGATTGTTTTCCCAAATATTCCATTTACTCCAAGTAAACAAGACATTATATGCTAAGATTCAAAAAATCAATTATCTGTGAAACCAGAAATTTTGACTCACTAAAGAAGAAATAGGGCACAAACATTTCTCCTTATGTAGCACTATTATCCCCACTAAGTGTCATAAGTTTAAATCAGACAAATGCATCCTACCAATCTATAGCATTTATCTGCACAAGGATAAGTTAATTAAAAGAGAGCTTGCATATTACTAAATCATCACTTCTCCAAAAGGCTGATCTCTCCTTGAAAATGCGTATATAAAGGCAAAGGTTCAGGAGAACTAGAGATACTAGCATAGACTGTAACAAAAACAACTTACCAGAAAGGCAGCTGAGGAGCACAAGCCCAAGAAGGGCAACGCTTCCTGTGGTCTTCATAGTGGAGATGGTTGGACCGTCTGTTACTTGCAGATCTGTTGCCGTTGAGGTCTCAGCCTTCCCTCGCTGCACTATATATCATCTCCCTGACCTTGTGAAGTCATCCTATAAAGTAATTATTTGCTCTGTAAACTAGGAAAATTGTATTGATTATTGAGTTGAGCTCTAAAGAATACTTGTTTGTTAGAGAGATGCCCAGAAGAATTAAACAAAAATGTGAGCTACACCCAGTTTGTTAACAAAGGCACCCTGCTGTACAATGAGTGATTTGTACTTTCCAAACAAGAGCACTGTCTCAATCATAGGTGTTGTGAAATTACGTATGGAAGCTGGTAAAACAAAAAAAGGCCATTTGTTGAAAGTGTTTGAACTTGTGCCCACCATATTACATACACTAGACCATATTTGGACTCCAGGAGAGTTGCATAGTACACCAGGGTGGAGGGACAGCAGCATGGGACACTCTAAGCTTTTACAGACAAAAAATCTGGGGTTTGGCAGGCATCAGTGCACTTTAAAGATGCTGAGGGCTCAATGTAGAGCTCTTTCCTGCTACATTGGATTTGTCACTAACAGGAAGGAAACAGTCATCACAACAGGAAAGCATTACCTAAAACTTGGGAAGTTTATAAGACATTTCTATGTAGGCGCAAGAGTTATTCACCTGTTGGCAATGGGCATGAGTCTGATTAAGTAATAATGAGAATAAGTAGCCTTAAAGCTGGACTGGGGTAACATTTCTTCTTAATGGCAAGTGAGTGGTGTTCTGTGCAGGTGAAATCAGCTTCTTAATACCAAAGACATTCAAGAAAAATTTGCAGCAGCTGCAAACAGAAAGTGAGTCTTTAGGCTCCCCCCTCCCCCCTCTATTATATGGCATTAAATTTAGAGTGTCAGCTGAAAGTTGTCTTTTAGGGAAGATAAGTGAAGAATAATGTGCTAGGCTTTGTTAAGTGGTTCAACTCTATCGCAAGGTATGGAAAAACAAACAAGGAATATTGCATAAAATAATACATTTTTGATTTCGCGTACTCACGGAAGGAAGTGAGGGACGGAACATGTTTGTGCTTTAGAAGAAGCTTGATTCACACATGCAACTTAAAGGCAGCCCAAGCTTTAAATAGAAAATCAGAATTGTTTTTCTTATTATCCTGGGAGATGTTCAAGTCTTGGCATGGGCAGATAAATCATAAAAATGTAGCTGAAAGTGTAAGGGAACTCTAGTCACAGAATGAAGCTTGCGGGATTTGGCCTGTTCATATCAATGAAATAATTTTCCTGAAAAATAAATGAGTAATGCCATTTGGATCTCATTCACAAATATCAGAAGTTGAAGGGTTCCTTTGAAAGCTGTTCCTGTTGTATTCTTAGCATCCTGAGTGACTTGACTTTTAGATTCCTTGAACTGATTGTGAGCATGTTTGGAAGGGAAGCAGTAATCACAGACGCATTACTATTGATTATTCTCCAGGGGCAAGAATGCCAAAGCCTGAAAACAAGGTTTCCTCAGAACTTGCACCAGCCGCCGGTGCAGATGGCACTTGCTGGCTCTACGGTGGTTAGTGAGGTTACAGGAACGTAGTCTGTCTCCTCTCCAGCCCTGCGACCTAAGCTTCTCCATCCTTATCCACCTCCAGAGCTGGGATCCCCAGACACTGTGCTGCTTCTCCACTTGTCTCTCCTGCCGGGCTGAAATCACACTGGTCGCCCAGGAGCTGTTGTGAATGGCAGGGAATCTGCTAGAGAGCAGCTTTATTCTCGTGTATGACCAACACCTGACCCTTGACTAATTAGGTCCACTGGGGAGATCCTCCTCTGAGCCACACGTTGCTTCTGAGGGTCTGGCTAGCCAACCAAGACTGCTCCAAAAGCAGCTTTTTGTCCTCCAGCAATCCCTGCCACCTTACAGGGCAGCAGGGAGAAAAAAGAGAAGTAAGGAAAGAGTCTTGCTACAGGGTCTATAGGAAAGGATTGAAGATAATTGGTAGCAGCCAGGGCAGGGCAGCAAGAGCTGCTGGGCTAGGTGTGACCTGGGATTGCACAAGGAGCTCCATTAATAAGAAACAGAGGGAATGGGACAGAAGCAATTGCTGGGCAGCAGATGGGTTGGAAACAGGCATTGGGAGCAGTAAAAACCAACTGTCTCCATGCATTTAGAAGAGTGAGCTTTGGGAAATGTCATACACATGTTACAAATGGGAAGGGCAAAATGAACTCACCTGCAAAAACCCCCCTATGATATTCAGGAGCATAGGATTTTTTTAACCTTTCTACAGATATGAGAACCACAGAAAAGTTTAAACAAATCTCTTCCTGCTATTTCAAGTTCTTAGAGGTCAAGCTTTCAGGAAGGTTATGGCCATGTGAGTGGGATAAACATCAGTAGTCATATGATGGATCCTCTTGTGTTAAGGTAAATTTCCAATAACTCCGGAAATTCTACCCAGTTTCTAAGCCAGCATTATTTCTTCCCATAACGGTGATACTTTCCTGGGAATCTTCTCCTCCGGTCTTGAGATTCCCTATGTCAAGCAAGTCCATAACCTTCCACGACTTAAAAAAGTCGTCATTTATTTCCCTTGCTTTAGTTTAAAATATGTCACAGACTTCATCTGGCTACAAAGAGAAATGATACTTTTTAATTTGCAGGGAAAAAAAAAAGATGGATGTGTGCATGCGGGACCACGTGTTGTTATTCCAGCAGTGCTATCATTGTCCTTGCTCCCATGTCCTGCTGTCACACACACGAGTGTAATCAAGAATAAAGTGGTACTAAGCTCCAGCCTACTCTACTGTAGAGACAAATGCAAAATGCATTTCTTTGCCTCGGACTAGCGATGGGGCACACTGCAGGAGCTCCCAAACCAGGCTGCTGTTCCCAGACCTCTGCACAGGGGGGCAGAGCTGGATCTTCTATGAGAATGCGAAATCAATTTGCAGCAAGCAAAGCCCCTGCTCTAAGCCGCGCTCATGGAATATTTCTCCTTGCAGCTCAGCTATCTGATTGCTGCCTGCATATCTCCAGTCGTTTAAGCATAGATGATATCACAGGCAAGAGTGTCTGGAATAATTTGACTGTCTGGGAGCCGCATACTAACAGCAAAAGGCTGAGGATCTGGCCCCGCACATCCAAATCCCTCAGCAATTCTCAGCTCTGACACCAGAGCAATAGCTCTGACACAGCCAGCCCCCAAAAACAACATCTCCAAGTAATTTTCTTTTAAAACATCATTTTATTTTTCTCCGCATCGAGAAAGAACGTAGTAACAAACCATTTATCCTGAATGAAGCCTCAGAGAGAAACTGCATTATCAGAAAGGTCTAGACTGGCCTGAGGTATATTTTGGCCAGAAACAAGTAAAACAATACACTAAAACAGAAGCACTGATATAAAATCGTGCAGAACAAAATAACTATATGCAACATGTTAATCAGGTTGTGGGGTAATTGAATGGCATTTCCTAAATTCACAAACATCAGATAATGACATAAAGCGCCGAGGTACTGCTTAAAGAATCGTACCATAAAATACCTCGGCAGGCAGACAAGGTTTCCTGCCTTGAATTTCCTGGAGGGAGAGTTATATTAGTAATAGTGAGAGGATTTTGTGTTGTTGTGGCACGATTTTATTGAGCAGCAACAAAAAAAACTTATTTCCAATGAGGTGCCCATAAAAGAGGACTGTCTTCCTCTCCATCCTAAGGAGCTGCCACCCGCCCTGGGCCATGGGGTCTGGGGTGCCGCTGGGGTCCTGTTCTGCCCTCAATTACTCTGAATAGCTCTGTGTCAGGGTGGAGGATTGGTCCCCATTTATTTCTACTCACAGTTTCCCTTCAATTTCCTGGTGGACATTCCTGTTTAGCAGACATGGCCCCTGGAAGGTGCCTTCTGAGGACCACAGGGATCTTGAATGCAATCAGGAGCTCTGCTTGCCTCCAAAGCATCGTGGCTCCTGGGGACCATCCTCATCCTCTCTGCTGCTCCCCACGAAAGAAAATAAGTGCTGGAGCTGATGTTCTCTTACCCCCACCTCCCTCATGCAGTGGAAGGGGACAAGAAGGAGCATGAAGCCCCTGAGACACACACTCCTCACACTGCCCCCCAGAGCCTCAGTTTGTCTTGGTCCTAAGAAAGTGCATATGAGACCGAAATGCCTTCCTGTACACAGACCTCCCTCTCACAGGAGGGACATTCCAGCCCCAGGAAGGGACTTGGCACTAACGGGTTGCAGAGTGTCATGTCTTTTGGAAATAAATTGTCTCCCTTCAGAGAGCTGCTCTCTCCAGTCTCTGGAAAGTGACACATTGTCACTTAAGATCATTAACTATTTGACTGTGAGACTGCTGCCCGTACAGCACACCACGCTGCCAGCGCTATGCTGTTAATGAATAATAAATTAACGCTATGACTCTGAGCCCTTCCTTTCATCAGCCAAGATTTCCAGAGGCCGAAGAATCTCAAAGGATCCTCTACGAGCGACAGTCGACATAATTACCTACAAGCAGCAGCTAAGTGGTGGGTGAGGTGCAGAAACGGGCTGCTGTAGTGATTGCTAGAAGTTCTCTGAACATCACGCCTGTTAGGACTGACTGCCCACTGGTTTTCTGCAACTCCCCACGCTGATGAACGTTACAGACACAAACATGGGCAGCCAGGTATCTGCCTGCCCAGAGAAAACATCCTGTCCCCTTGCTCCAGGTGGCAGAGTGGATTGCAAAAGGGCTTCTCTCACCTAAAGATGTGTTTCCGACCCTGTTTGCAAGGGGAAGAGATGCGGCTGGGGAACTGCCCTCCTTCACTGCTTCTCTTGTGGACATAAGAAATTGGAACTAAGCCTGGAAACTGAAATGGGGATGAGCAGCTCCCAGTGCCAGCAAGACCCTCTGTGCCTCCATGGCTTTTACAGCGCAGCCACAAAACACCCCCAACTGCAACAATCTTGGGACTGGTACTGTCTCTAATTATGTGTATGTTCTGGTTTGCTTAGGGCCTCCTTGTGCCACCAAGGTCTACCATACAGTAACGCAGGGGTGAGGCAGTGGGACTTATGAACAGCAGTGGTTAGGGACACAGACACCTCTCACCCAAGCAGAGAGTGTCTGTCCGGGATGACCTTAGTGGAATAAATTGATTGGAATGTTGCATGAGGATACATCTCCAGCCCTGGTTTTCTTTTGGGAAGCTGGATGAAGGCAGATGCCTTCAAGATCTACCCATTGCTCTTGTGGTTGGGGTTGATATCTTTATACATCAGAAGGATGTATTCTCCCTCCCTGAAATTTGCCCATTAATACCTGCAGCCCCAGGAGTGTTGCAGTGCTGTAATCATGCAACATCTTAGGTAAAAACAGAATGAGATGTATTAAAACAAGACATAAATGCTGATGGCTTTTTTTATTAAGCAGAAGTTTCAAGATTCATCGGGAGCTTTGAAGGCTCAGGACAAGGCTTTAGGGGAGCATCTGCCATGGGGAACATCGCCAGGGAGGATTCCTCTTTCTGAGCTGAAGTCTGTTGAGAAGTTAACATGCTCGAAGAGCTTGCAAGCGAAGAGTCCGACGGCTTTTCCTGCAGAGAAAGAAATCAGTACCTCAGAGACAGAACACCTGGGCTTTTACTGTTTGTCTCTCCCTGTGGTGAAGGATATATGATTCTGTGATTCTATATATCATAGAGGAACTTAACCATAACAGAAAACTTCTGAACACTATTCCAGTTATTTCCTTTTATTACTAACATTCAAAGACAAGATAAAGACTTAAAGGACGAACAAATAGTCTGTAGGAAATAGGCTTTCTTTGCTGGAAGAAAGCTCTTCAGCAAATTACTTAACAGGGAAATTAAGAACTCTGCAAAATGTTACCTCTTTATACCTGAAAAAAAGCAATTCCTGGCAAATTCTCCCAATAAAAAACTGACCCTTGCTACTAAGAGAACAGGTAAACACAAAATAAAAGAACTTTACTTCTCCAACCAGTCTCCAAGACTGATTAGTTAGTTTGAGCTAAGTTAGTTCATCATTTAGTTAGTGAAGAGATTTATTTCATACGTACAGGAATGCATTGCAGAACAAGCATTTGTTGGCATATGTTACACCATCGGACCCGCAGTGTGGCTTGAACTCCATAGTACAGACAGGTCTGGGTACCACGTAGCCACTGCAGTAGCTCTGTAGATAGATGCAATATATGTTCACAAAAAGGCTCTCAACAGCAACATATGGAAGAAAGGTGACATTAGGTGACCCCACACACACCCAGAGCTCCCCCCGGTACTGACCAGCAGCAGATCCTGAGAAAAAGCCTAGGGAAAGGGCAGGAGTACAGTGCTATGTTGGCTCCAGCAACGTAGAGCCTGTGTAACCATCATAAATGTTGCTGCAGTAACTTCGACAATTACTTGGACACTAGCTTGAAACTATCATCAGATGAAAATGGCAATTTCACCCAGTAATACCTGTGGCAAATATTGTTCAGACAGCTGGATGACTCAGGATTTCAAATGCTCAATCGCAATGTGATTAGTAAGGATTTATACAGAAACTGCTTTAAGGAAAGAAATGATGGAAAATAGAAAGATCTGTCCCTTACCTGAGATGCATCAGTATCTGGAAAAAAGAAAACAAGAAGAAAATAAGATACAAATGCAATTCATGGGTTCTGTTAGAGTTAAAATCTGTGAATGCATACCCTGAATATGCAACTTTCCATTCACTGTTTGTTAGCAGATGAGTTCTTAGACAAAAGGAATTCCAGGCAAACTCTTGTGTCGTATTGTAAGTTTACAAAGCTGATTCTGTAGTATAATTGTTTTAATGAGGGTTACAGTCAAGAATGGAAAAGGGTGCACAAAATGAAAGAAGATAAATGCATTTTCCATGGCTCAAAGGATGGAGCAGGACATGTACTTAAAGCTAAGCAAGTTATTGAGGCAAACAGGGTCATAAAGCTGGTATATGGAGGCTGCGTCTTAAATGCATTTCCACAATATTCCTTAAATAAAAGGAGTATTTGGTGTAACTTTCCTAAAGCTTCTACAACTCTTCAGGCTCTCATTTTGTGTCTCAGTTTAGGATGCCTACAAGAAACGTTTGCTTTCATTCAGTAAAATAATTTGTGTTTCTGCAACATTTCAGAGGTTAAATACTGGATGTCTGAGTCTCCGGGTTGTACCACGTACATGTCACTTCTTTCATTATGCATAAACTAGCGCTGAGAGTAGAGCTGTTCCCACAGTTGTTCTTACCCACTCAGTTCTGTTGCTAAAATATTACCCCATAAGTGATAGTCTTTGATGTCAAGTCTTTTCAACACTATCTTTCTAGGAGTAAATAAGTCCTTGTAGAATGAAGCTCCTTCCAGTCTGAGGATGTTTTTGTGTTTTTAAAGGCAGCCAGCGCTTACTCAAAGGCAGAGCAGGAGGCAGTGAAGCTACTCACCTGGGATGCAGCAAAGGGCCAGGGCAAGCAACAACAGCACGCTCAGTGTCTTCATGGTGGCTGAAGTCTCTACGTGCAGCAGAGCCTCTGTTTTGCTCCGTAAATGTAGCTTTGACTCTGCCCTCAGGTGGTAACCACGCTTATATATACGTGTACACACTTCTTTGTGTGCGTGTGTGTGTGCACATTCGTATTTGGCTTATCCACCCTTGTTCTGAAGTAAGGTACCTGGTCTTTTGTCGGGGTGGCACTCTCGACAGACGTAAGCTGTGCCGTGAGCCAGGAAGAACACTCCTTCATCAAGAGGAGTCACGAAAAGTTTAGATACGTTAGATACACCCTCTGTGTCATAATTTCAAGTGAAATATGTGACAGGTTCCTTCTGAACATTCCTGCGGGCAAAAGAGCAACCGTAAAAACCTAAGTAGTGACTGCTGTCAGATTTTCTCTGTGGGCATCTATTGGTGCTGATTGACATGCAGTGCTTTTTCACAAGCAAAATGTTGAATGAACGGCCTCCAGAGTGCAAAGTCCCTACTTTTATTTTCATGCTTCATCCCAGTAAAGCATCATTAAGCTACAGTGAAACCAGCAAAACACAGAACTGGGCAGGCAAGGAAGAGGGTGTCCCAGACGCTGAAGGGAGTCCTTGGACTGAACAAGAGATGGAGCAACTCTTATGGGCATTTGCAGAGAATTTACAGCTGTTATTTTCTCTAAAAGCCATTAGCATTGTGGGTTAGATTTGCAGTAATGGACCGATAGTCTGATGATGACAGAACGATGTGAGACCCTAGCCTGGATCCCAGGAAAGTTGAACCCAATCTGGAAATTGCTGCTTCATCCATCTGCCCATCTCAACATAAATCCTTTGTTTTACCACCAACTTTTTTGGACGACCTCATTCCATCAAGGAAAATAAGCAACCCCCTCCCTTTGGCTCCCAGAAGAAATGCCTATGGGAGATATTACTTTTTAGAAGGGATATGCCCAATTTATTTATGTTTCTCTTGTGTGGATCAAAAAACCACCAATTCAATACCCCAACAGAGGACAAAAGCAAAATAAATTTCATGGACAATACGCCAATGACAGGTCACACTCTCAAAAAACAGAAGGATACTTTGTCCTTGGATTGTGAAACACTGTTGAAATACTCCTTGGGCTGGCAAAGAGTATTATGTTATTAAAGACTGAGAGAGAAGACAAGTAGGCAGGAGCAGGAACCACCCCTAGGAGGGCATTTATCTTGGAGGTTGTTAAAGGACAATTTCAAGATGAGAAAGACCTAGAAATGTCTAATGACTAATAGGCAGAGCCCACTCCCGTGTCTGAAAAACATGGGCTTTGCTAATGGGCTGCCCATGCAGAGTGCTAAGCACCAGGTGAGGGCTGTGCTCGGGAGGCCAGGGATCAGCTCCTGGTGCAGACACCAGCACGCTCTACACAGGCTTTGGTGGTGACATCAGGAACACCTTAGGAGAGATCAGCTAGTGTCATCACTCCAGAGCCATATTTCAGCCCTTTACAATATGAAATGTCTAAAAGGGTCTGAACACTAATGTAGGCTGACTGTCATTTATGTGCAAAGTCACACAGCTCTGAGGTTTATCTGTATTTAATTTTCTGCCTTTTATGAGGGGGGGGGAGCAAGACGTTGTTCTTGTTATATCCCAGAGCTATGAGCACGTAACCTATTCAGCCTGGCATCATCATTCAACAGATCAGAAGAAAATGTTTCATGAGAGAACACATGAAACAAGACCAAAAAAATGTTGCTGATTTAGTTTATTGAGAAAGAAAATCAGGAGTGAGCTGAGTTCCCCAGAGGGCGAGATGAACTGAGGTGAGATCTTTAGCTGGGATTTGCCAGTGGGGATCCTGTGGTGAATTCTCTCAGCACCGATACTCAGCATTTTTCAAAATGGCTTAAAGTGAGAGTTCCGTTGCTGTCCCTGAAAGTGAGGAGAGGAAAAAAATGGATTAGACACAGAGTCCTGCCTGCTACAATCTGTCCTAGTGCTTGGCTGCTAGAGAAGGCATCAGATAGGATCCCGCCCCAGAGCCACAGAACCTGCAGACTCAGAGTCCCATTAGCTGTTTGATTATTGAGACGAGTAAACTTATTTAACCTATTGTTAAGACTGAAAATATTTTGGGGAAACTATAAAGAAACTTCAAATTGAATTTTCTTTGCAACATGCAGGAAAGATTCCATTAAGGTTAATGGTCTTCAAACCATTCACACTAACAAACCAGACGTAACTCTTTGTTCTAATGAAAAAAAAACTCCAAACAATGGTTGGCATGATGGCTGGTATTCTTTCCTGCCCCAAATCCCTAGTCAACACTGGTCAGCAAACAAGAAAGTGGCAGTGCAAACTTGTGCCTACACAAAGCAACTGATAACATGAACGTGATCCATGCTTGTACATACATGACTGCGTTGCAGAAGTTACACTTATTGCTGTACGTTTTGCTGTCAGAGCCACAGAGAGGCAGGTACTCAAGCCCGCAGGTAGGTTTAGGGTAGTCACTGCAGTCAACCTGCAAAAAAAATAAAATAAAACCTAATGTGAAGGATATGAAGGAGGCAATAGCAGAAGGGCTTGAGCCCCTAGCTACAGCTTCAGTGCTAATGATAACGATCTAACTAAAAGTAATTAACTTCCTTGTACAATCTGATATAAACTGAGGTGTCAGTTTCCCCTATGCCAGGAGAATTTAATAATATAAAAATAGATCATAATTTCCTGTTTGAAGAGATGTATATCATAACCTGACCACAGCATTTCTAAGCAGCAGCAGTTCACCCAGTGAATGGGCTGTGCTCGTGATCATATTGCGCTGTGTTCCCGACCTGGCCAGGAAATTAAATGGAAAAACACCGGTGTCTGGAGAAGTGTAGGTGCAGATGCCTGTATAAGGGTCCAATATCTCTCCCAAAGTCTTAAAACAGGAAGATCAGCACTTAGCTAGATACCTCAAGAGTGGGATTTTGTTTCTTTGTGCAATGGGTTCTACACTTGCTGAGAGAGATCGTAGTGCAAAAAATGTATATGGGTCCTGGAAGAGGCTGAGGAATTTCATGGAGGAGAAATCTATCGAGGCTTACTGACTACACAGAAATCACACCTAGCTGAGGTCCATCACCTGGAAATAGTTGGAGGTTGGAAGAACAGAAGTCCCATACATACTCACTCTACTCTCACTAACTCCTACGCAATCCCTAAGACCCTTGCTAAGAGCAGGCTCTGCATCAAGCCATCATGGGTTTGATGGACCATTAGTCTGACCCCAAAAGCCATTCTCTGTTCTTATTCTCAGTTCCGCCGTGATGGATTACTCCTGCTACTGCTTCTTTACTGATCCCTTCCTGTGCAGTCACCCTCTTCCTTTTCTGATGTTAGCATGGATAATGTGTGTTACGTGCAGAGAAAGCAAAATCTTCCCTGTGCTGAAGGCACAGCAGCAATTCCTCTCTTGTAGGATGCTGCTGGTCCCAGGGCTGCTGCAGACACTGGCAGCGCTTCCCCTGACACCAGTGGGACCGAGAACCAGTCCCTCATCACGCAGTTCACTTACTGTAGCAATTTCCTTCTTACATTCACCATCATACTTCTTGCCAACACTGGTTCCAGCCTCTCTGGGAAGGAAAAAGACCCGTGTTAGGGAGCTCTGCAAGCAACTGGTGCTGCTGAACCCCATGTCCCAGCATTGCTGTTCAGCCTCGGGTACAATGTACAGGATACAGGGGACATCCAGATTGGGCCATGTCCACGTGGCTCTAGATGGTACCCCAGCCTGCCGGAGTGTGATTTACAGCATGATGAGAGAGTGCAGGTCGTTAGGGTGAATGAGGAGCCAGGTTGTGTGACAGTGTAGATGCACCATAGGTTAGTTGCTGTCCTCTGCAATTAGGAGAAGCATTCTGTCCTGTGTTAGATCCCCACACAGCTCTCTACTTGTCTCTCTAGATCAAAAGCACAGTTTTCCTTCTAATCACAAAGGAAAACAAGGTCTAGTTACCAGGGAAAGAGGAGGGTCAAAGTCCAAGCGCCTTACAGAAACAGCCTTGGTAGAAGTCCTGGTATTCAAAGAGCAGCTGTGGGGAGTGCTAAGCACTTGCTGTCCCTCACAGGAGGGCTCTGCACTTGCAGTACTCACAGGTTATGGGCACAGAGCATGCACTCGTTGTCGTAGGTGACCCCGTCGGTACCACAGATGGTGCTGAGGTGTTTATCACAGAGCAGCCCCACTTTGCCTTCCTCGTTTGTCATGTTGGGATATGTACTGCAGTCTACCTGTTGAAGGAACACAGAACAAAGCGCTGGTGAAGGCTTAGTTATAGGAAGCAAGTAGATTTGGTGAGAGTGTCTGTTTGGCCACCTAGTATACCACCACAGCAGGAAAAATGCCTTTTTTTTGGTTTCACTATGGTGACATTTCACTTGAAGATGACCAATGCAAGATTCTGACATCTCATACATCTTCTTACTTAGCGTTTGAATTATTTCTTGGGGGAGTCAATAAGCAACTTTGGCCATTCAGAAGAGGGACATGCCCCTTGTTTTGCTCTTGGTTTCACTTACTGGGACAAATTCCTTGCATTCTCCATCGTAGTCTTTGCTGACATTGGTTCCATATTCTCTGGAGAGGGAAAGACAAATGACAGGCAGTTCAGCAAAAACTCCTTGCTACATCGTAGGTGCTAGAAAGATGTAATTAATACAAGGGAAAGCTGACTCTTTTTATCACTCTGGCTAACATATCTTTTTTTGAGAAGGTAGAGTCATCTTCTCTGACCAGTTAGCACTGAGTGGTTGGCGGGGATGTAAAGACCCTGAGAGCTTTAGGATCACTTTGGGCAGTTCAGAGCAGAGCGTCTCTCCATCTCTTTGCTCTGCTTTGCTGTGATGAGATGTGCCCTAGGGGCTGTCATCTGGCTGATCCTTAAGCTGGAGAAGAAAAACCTGAATAAATTAGACCAGCAAAAGAGAGACATAGTGACTAAAGCAATGTCTAGGCAATGGAGTGCCACGCAGTGATACCCAAGCTCATTTTGAAGAAATTGACACAAGTGACATGTGACAGATCGCTGTTTGTGGAAAAGTGGCGCTGCCAGGAGTCCTGAGGGCTGTGGCCTGAGGTCTCCTGTGCAGTACGTACATGTTGTAGGCACAGAGCGTGCACTCATTGCTGTAGGTGACTCCGTCGCTGCCGCAGACGGGGCTGAGGCTCTTGGTGCAGGCCAACACCTCTTTGCCTTCCTCATTTGTAGTGTTGGGAAATGTACTGCAGTCCACCTGTCAAAGGAACGTACAGAAACAGGGTGGAGACGACATTTTACCTTCACAACTCTCATCTTGCACAGATACAACCTGCGGTGGGTTTTTCACTACCACAGCACAGACTGGTGCCAGCGGGGCAATCTGGTAACAGGCGAATCCTTCCAGCAGGGACCTCCCTGTACACCAGGAGAGGGCTAGAGCCATGCAGTCCCCAGACAGGGTAAATCGGTGGCGGTCTCTTACACTCACTTGTCATCATTTTACAAAGGCTAAGCATTGCTCCCTCGCTCTTACATTCTTGTGGCCCCTCTGGTGCACTTCTGTTATTACTCTTTCATTCTCAACACAGTAGTCTTTTTTTCTTTTTTCTTTTCTTTTTGCCCCCAAGAGAAGCAAGACTAATGACCTGGTGTGTGGAAGCTGGAGTGTCTCATAGTATTTTATTCTTTCAGTAGGTTGCCTTGAGGTAGGTTCTGATACCACAATCTATTGTTATTCATTTAGACCCAGTCATATATGACCAGCTTAAGGCTTAGACCAGATTAAAGTTGGTGAAAAATGAATTAATCCAAAATTTTTGTATCATTACAACTACTACGTTATTAACATACAGCATAGATGTTGAGCCAAGAACAGTATAATTTAATGTTTTACACTATAAAATCTCATAAGAGTGACACTAATTTCACATTAGGTGAAAAAACAGTTAAGCATCCACTGGCCTGAAGTTTTTATCACTCCTTTGATTATTACAGATTTACCAATTGTCTTTACCAGGCCTCATACCTGAGAAAAGTGACAGAAAGAAATCTTTCACTCACCTCAACCCCAAAGGCAGCATCTGGAAAAGAAAAGAGAAAATGTGAAACAAAGCCAACATGATAAGACCTCAGTTGAAGCTGGAAATATAGATGTAAAATTCCTATACGCAGAACCAAACCGAATGATTTCCAGTGATTGGTTTCCTGAACTAAATAAACTATGTGGGGGTTTTTTTATGTTGATAAGTATAATAGAGTTGCTTATTGCTGACTGTGGTGAAATGTGTTTTTGAGTGGCTTTGTTCTTTTTTATTTTGAGATAGGTAGACTTATTAATTGAAAATAGAATAACTTTTCCTTTCTTATCTTTTTACATATCCGTTTTGACCCTAAAGAGCCGCTGTTATGTATCTGAAAGAAACCCGAGTCAATACAGATAAATGGTAAACGCAAACAGTCACCTACAGGATAAGCAAATACATACAGCATCTGTTGTCAGGAATATGCATTTTAAAGAAGCTGACTGTGAAAAAATAAATGTCTTTGACTTTGTAATTTCATTAGATGTAAATATGCAGTGAGAACATCAGACTCTGGCTTGTTTTCATCTCTTGTTTCTCCATTAACAGCAAACGTATTGCAGGAAAGTTGCCAGGCTTCTGCACAGAACTTCCTCTTGCCATTACACTATTGTCATGACTAGTTCCTGGAGGTCTGACCACCTCATTACAGCCTTGTTCAAGTATTTATCCATTTGCTGCAATTGTACAACAACAAGTGTAAGCAGTGTGACAGCATTAAAAATACAGTGTAAAAAGTGTAACAACACCAGTTACCAGCACAGAACTCCACTTGCAGTTATTTGTATTTACGGCAGACAACCAGCTACAACACTGATCCATTTAAGACTGTCCTGAGATCTACTCCTGCATCCTATGTGATGCTAATGCACCCAGGCAGCCTCGCTCTTTGTAAGAGAAGATTTTCTCTCTTTGAAGCGGGTATCTTATCCTTTTAAAGACAGCCAGGACTCAGACATGAAGCCTCTGCAGCGCCTTGAAAGTTACTCACCTGGGAAGCAGCAAAGCACAAAGGAGAAGAGCACAAAAACACCTGCCATGGTCATGGTGGAAGCGTTCCTCGAGTCTGCAGGCTGCCTGCTCCTGCTCTGCTCATGAGATGGTCTCTCCAAGGCTGACTGCAAATATATACAAATGCAATGTCTAAACTGTTCAACTGTAACATAAAACAACCAGTAGAATCTGTCACTGGTACAATGAGGCTGGTAATATTTATTGAGGTCTTGACTTTCAGGTAATAGTCTGCATTTGCTAGGCAATTGATTTTGGCTGGACATCTGGTTAATAGCTTGAGACAAGTATCACATGTTCTCAGTGGTCAAAACCAAACAAACAGGCTTTGAGACAAAAGAAGCCTCTTTAGGATTCTAGCAGAAACATAAGGAGCACAAAATATTGAGGGGAGTAAACAGTAGATCTTTCATCCGTCTCTGCAGAGCAACACAGAATCATAGAATGGTTAGAGTTGGAAGGGACCTTAAAGATTTTCTAGTTCCAATCCCCCTGACATGGGCAGGGATGCCTTCCACTAGACCAGGTTGCTCAAAGCCCCATACAGCCTGGTCTTGAACACTTCCAGGGATGGAGTATCCACAACTTCTCCAGGCAACCTGTCCCACAGTGTCTCACCACCCTCAGAATAATGAGTTTCTACCTAATCTAAATCTTTCAGCTTAAAACTGTTACCCCTTTTCTTATTGCTACACTCCCTGAAAAAGGGTCCCTTCCCTGTAGGCCCCTTTTAAGTACTGGAAGGCCACTATAAGGTCTCCCTGGAGCCTTCTCTTCTCCAGGCTGAACAACCCCAACTCTTTCAGCCTGTCTTCATGGGAGAGGTGTTTCATCCCTCTGATCATCTTCATGGGAGAGGTGTTTCATCCCTCTGATCATCTTCATGGCCTCCTCCTTATGCTGGGGGCCCCAAGAGCTGGACAGAACACTGCAGGTGGGGTCTCACCAGGGTGGAGCAGAGGGGTAGAATTACCTCCCTCGACCTGCTGGACATGCTGCTTTTGATGCAGCCCAGGATGCGGTTGGCTTTTTGGGCTGCCAGCGCACATTGACGACTCATGTTGAGCTTCTCAACAACTAACACCCCCAAGTCCTTCTCCTCAGGGCTGCTCTCAATCCATTCTCCACCCAGACTGTACTTGTGCTTGGGATTGCCATGACCCAGGTTCAGGACCTTGCACTTGGTCTTGTTGAACTTCATAAGGTTTGCACAGGCCCATCTCTCAAGTCTGTCCAGGTCCCTCTGGATGGCATCCCTTCCCTCCAGCACATCGACTGCACCACACAGCTTGGTGTCATTGGCAAACTTGCTGAGGGTGCACTCAATCCCACTGTCCATGTCACTGACAAAAATGTTGAACAGCACCAGTCCCAACCTCTGAGGAACACTATTGGTTACCTTTTTCAGTCAGAGGATACTTCACCGGACTGCCATGACTTCTCAAACATGATCAATAGTGGCTTGGCAACTTGATCCACCAGTTTCCTTAGGATCCACAAATTTATCTCATCAGGTCCCATGGACATGTGCACCTTCAGGTTCCTTACATGGTCTTGAACCTTATTTTCTCTTACAGTGGGAGGTTCTTCATTCTTCCAGTCCCTGCCTTTGCTTTCTGTGACTTGGGCCATGTAGCTAGAGCACTTGCCAGCGAAGACTGAGGCAAAAAAGCCATTGAATACCTCAGCCTTCTCCATATCCCAGGTGACCGGGTCTTCCATTGCCTTCTGGAGAGGGTCCACATTTTCCCTAGTCTTCCTTTTGTCACCAACATACCTATAGAAGCTTTTCTTATTGCTCTTGACGTCCCTGGCCAGGTTAACTCTATCTGTTCTTTAGTTTTTCTAACCTGATCCCTGGCTGCTTGGACAAATTCTCTGTATTCCTTCCAGGCTACCTGGCCTTGCTTCCACTCTCTGTAGGCTTCCTTTTTCTGTTTGAGTTTGTCCAGGAGCTCCTTGTTCATCCATGCAGGCCTCCTGGCTTTTCTGCCTGACTTCCTCTTTGGTGGGATACATCACTCCTAAGCTTGGAGGAGGTGATCCTTGAATATTAACCAGCTTTCTTGGGCTATCACCCATCACCTCTTCTTAGTTGCACTGGTCACCTCCCATTAGGGAGCATCTCAGGCAGAGCATGCAGAACTACCCTGTTTGCAGATTAGGCTAAGATATTCTGCTTTCCTTTCTGGTTTTGAGTGGCCTGTTTTCCCCATATTCCCAGATATTAACCACTAGACATGAACATGGGTCAGGTGTGGCTTTGCCATCAGCAGAATTGGTTAAGCATTGTCAGGTGAGTCTGGCAGGACCGTGTCTAACCTGCAAAGCTAATGGTATTTAACACTGGTTTAATAAAAGAAAGGGCTTCTTGACAGTTTCACTGCGTGGGTATAGAAGAGCTCAGTAGAAAACTTGAAAGCAGTTAAATTCTGTCACCTGCCACTAAAAACATCACTTGAACCTTATCAGCAGGGAGCACTTATTTACAGACCTAGTCACACTTAAACACACCGGCCAATCTAAAGTGTTCTGCCAAGCCATCTTAAGAACAAAAGACACTGAAGATTTGAGAGCCTATTTACATAGCACCAGCTACACTCAAAAGTACAGAAGGTCCTTTCGCCCTACAGATATTTCAGAAAATGATACTCAAAACATAAAGCCTGTCCCAGTTTTTCCATTTGTCTTGCACCTCCAGCCTTTGTGCCATCTCCAAGTTGCTCCTTCCTAGGAGAAAGTCTGGACCTCTGCTGGTTTAGCAGGTGTAATTTTGCAGGAGTGGGTTCTGTCTTTAACCCAAATTTCTCACCATGATCCCTTTCACAGGTCTGAAATGGCAAGCACACCTGTGCTTAGCATAGACTTCAGCACTGTGGGAGCTGCAGATTATGAGATGCTTTACAGGTGCTCCCTTGAAATTCAGCTGAAATCATTGAAAGTTAGCCCAAGCAATTATGTTGGTTTCTGATACATCACAGTGGTCTAAAGGGAACACTGTGATCCATAAATTGCACTATAGTGCATGGAATCACCTGACCTGGGCGCTGGCATGGTATGAAGGCCACAGCATGGCTGTGTGGATATATAGGTTCCATTTTTACCTATGGGTGAAAGAGATGGGTTTCCTTACAGGGAGAAGCATTAAAACGATTACACTGCTGAGTTTGTTTCTATAAATTACAGGGAGCATGCTTGAATATTTTAGATAGATTTGGCACATCTTCAAGGTGAATTGCCCTAATGTGCCCTGTGGATGGTGTCTCTGGAAACCAGGCTTTTCTCCTCAGCATGTACAGGAGCACGCTGAGGCTGCTGTCACCTGCCATGCTTGTTGCCTTCTTCAGTTCATACGTACAGTCTCTGCACAGGTGGAGGGAGGTACACCTTTCTGAGTCAATATAACCACTGCCTTCTCCAACCGGGCAGCAAGACCTCTGCAAATCATCCTCATCAGCCTTCCCAGGTTCTGACAGGTTCCCTCCTGCCTGGTGCCCACAAGCTGCTGCTCCAGGCTGCTCCTGCCCCAGTGCTGTCCTCTAGGCAGGACTGACCTCTATCCCGATGGGTGGAGAGCACCTTCCTGCCAAGTGCTGGCGCCTGCTGCCTGTACACACGAAAGAAAAATTTTCCACTACAACTGCCGGGTTCAGCACTGGGTCTGGCACTTACTGGCCCCGAGCAGCCCAGAGATTTCCTCCAACCACCACAACACCCGTGATGTTCAGCAGATCCATTCCTTCACACTCCCACCCACAGACACTGCAGGGAGACTCAAGCCTGTGGCAATTAAGTGCTGACTGGCAAACACCAGTCTCCCCTGAGCCGCCCAGTGTTCCCTCTGGGCAAGCCACAAAAATGACACCAAGAAATCACCAGGTTTCAGCGCAGGGAGCAGACTCAAGCACAGCCTCCAGCCAGCCAACGTCCACAGCCATTACCTCACCTCTGATAACAGCGTGGAAAAATCCCACAGCTGGTTAAGCTTGTGCTGTAGGACAGGTTGCTCAGTTCTGAGCTACTCCTGGAAGAACAGTGAGAAAGGGGATTTGGTCTGCAATCCCACCACTGATCTCGTGCTGTAATCCACTTCATTAACATTTTCTAATCCTCAAAATCAGATGCAGCATATGGCTAATGACCCTTTGGCTAAAGGAAAATCCTCGTGTGTGCAGAGGCCAGCAGGAGGGCAGAGATCTGCAACTAAGCAAAAGCAGTGCCACATCTTGGGGTACTGCATGTTGCAGTCCTGAGAACGAAAGGGTCTGCAGGCTGACACCAGGCCAGGATCTGGCCATTGTACAACATCCTCTCTCATTTACCCAAGGAATTTCTTGTTTTACATTTCCCATTATGGATTTTGCCGGTATCAATTTCATATTCTCTGCAAGAATCAAAGCTGACGCTGGGAAATTTTCTTAGCGTATATGCAACTTCTCAGTGTAAGTAATACACTGATAAATGAATGACAAATTCTTTAATACACTTTTCCAAACATTCCTGGGTTTTGTCACATTATTTAATTAATAGTTGTTGTAAAAGTGGGAAATAACAATAATTAGTTGTAGCTGTTTCATGAAATTGCCTCTAATCACTCCAAAATGCCTGCTAAATACAATTCAGGCTGCGGTTTCCATCTTTGTCTTTCTCTTGGCCGCAGTGTGGCCAATAACCATTTGTACTGAGCCATACGCCTGGAGAAACCAATACAGAACAAATGGAAGATCTGCCTCTCACCTAGTGCCCGAAGGCACCGTTTGAACTAAGCAATAAACCAAACAAAGTCACTGGTATGATTAAAACATATCACTATGAAAACATATCCATGTGTTTATGAACTTATTAAATAGAGCTTGATTTAGGTAATGCCAGTGAATGATTTCCTGAACCGTGTGCAGAACTTTGTACCCTGCAGGTGAAGGCTAACGTGGTTTCACATTACTTATGCACTTAATTAAATGTACTTGGCCCCACCGCGGGGACAGATATTGATGCATGGGAATGAGTTCAGCAGAGGCCACAAGGCTGGTCGAGGGCTGGAGCACAGGGCATTTGGGGCAAGCTGAAGGAGCTGGGCTTGTTCAGCCTGGAGAAGAGATGGCTACAGGCCATCACATTGCTATCTCCAGCTCCCTGGTGGAGCTATAGAAGACAGTCTTCTCAGAGCTGCACAGCAAGAGGATTAAATTCTGACTGAATATGAGGAATTATTGTTTACCACGAGGGTGGTCAAGCAGTGGCAAAGGAACCAGAGGGGCCATACATGTCCTTCCTCAGTGATACTGAAAACCCAGCTGAACAAGGAAGGCCTTAAGCACCCTGATTGGACTTTGACTTTGGCCTTGCTTTCAGCAGGGGTTGGGCAAAAGAATTCTGGAGAGCTCTTCCAACCTGACTAATATTATGTATATAGTACTTACATAATGCTCTCTCCTACAGATAGTTTTTATTAATGAAGGAACACAATACTTCTTCATGACCCAGAAGTTTTCCTACAACATTGGCTAAAGGGTCACAGGTAAGTGGTACAAAAACCTCCCAGCACCTTTTTATGGAGGATGAGCAGTAACATGTACAACAAAAAGAGCAGATTGCAAACATTTTAAAAAAACCCACACTGAACTATTCAAATTTGAGAATACCATTAGCTTTCAATTATTTCAAAGCATCTCCACTTCTGCAACAGCCCCTGCCATCACAACACTTCCCCAGAAGAGCATCAGCATTCAAACCTACAGCAAAGTTACCTACACCACAGAAAAGCAACTGCCAAAATAGCAGCCCCTTCACTGCTGTGCTGCAGCCTTGACCAGATGCGTATCTCAGCATCATCAGCTTTTCTCATA
>KZ505820.1:667497-699407 GCA_002844005.1 Limosa lapponica baueri
ACTTCTTCATGACCCAGAAGTTTTCCTACAACATTGGCTAAAGGGTCACAGGTAAGTGGTACAAAAACCTCCCAGCACCTTTTTATGGAGGATGAACAGTAACATGTACAACAAAAAGAGTAGATTGCAAACATTTTAAAAAAACCCACACTGAACTATTCAAATTTGAGAATACCATCAGCATTCAAACCTACAGCAAAGTTACCTACACCACAGAAAAGCAACTGCCAAAATAGCAGCCCCTTCACTGCTGTGCTGCAGCCTGGACCAGATGCGTATCTCAGCATCATCAGCTTTTCTCATACCTTCCCTTCTCACCTTTGCCAGCTTGTGTTGTGCTCCAGCTTGTGCTGTGCTCCAGGTCTGTATGAGGACATCAGGTCAGGGCTTCATTGCAGAAGGCAATAGTTACATGAAAGCAGGAAAATGCTAGAATGAGCAGCAGAAAAAGGAGGCACTAAACAGCAGAGCATTTGGCTGGACAACAGCCCAGGCTATTAGTCTTTGAACTGGACGTACTGCAGGGAAGGTGGTTTGGAGGTAATGCAGGACATGTTATCCTGCAGCTGGTCAGAGGAAGAGGAAATCATTGGTTTAATCAGTTTTCCTGACACTTCAGTGATCTCATCTGTGCACCACTGAGTGCTCGTTTCATCTTTGCCACAGCCCAAGCAGGAACAACAAGGAGGCAGCTGTGGGGAAGGAGCAGCCAACCTGGGATTGACACCATTCATGGCTGCCTGGCAGGAGAAAGTCAATCTGGCAACTTCACTGCTAAGGCTGGGAAAGTTTCCTTCAGGAGCTGAGGTCAGGAGAAAGTCCTCCAAAGGTAGAAAAAAAATATTAAGAAACTCAATAGATTCTTATCTGCAAAGAGACATTATTTATAGCTCAATGCACAGTTAAAATAGAATGAATAAGCGTGTTCTGCCATGAAAGCAAATTGCTTTGAGGTTATATAAACCAGGGGAATAGTTGAGCATGTCTCCAAAGGACAGCAGATGAGGCATTTTCAAGCTACCAGTCATCTAGCAGCACGTACGTCACCAGAATAGCACACGGTGGGGGATCATGGCTGTGTCCCTTGGATTTCAGACAGCTACACAAGCCACCAAAGAGTGTCATTGCCAAGAGAGGCTCATAGGCAGAAGATATTTTAATTGACTAACTAGCAGGGCTGGGAAAAGTAATTCAGTATGTTTGGGATGAGCAATTGCGGCATGCTACTGAACAGCAAAGAGAAATATGAAGGCCTCAAGGAAGATCCTCTGATCCCTGGACAGCTGCACTGGAGAGCAGTGAGGGATAAGCGTTCCGGATGCAACTACAGTACGGAGGTTATGGCAAGGCTGTCTGGGAAGACAAGTTGCAGTTTCCCTTGAAACACAGGGATCATCTCATCACACTGAGCTGCCAAGACTCATTAATTTATCATAGGAACATGCCTTCAGTGCTCACCCCCTTCAGTTCTGTTTCGTAAGATGGACAGACATGTCTATAGACCACAAAGTGCTCTTGACAAGAGGATAATTAACCTTTGATGTTTACATCTCCCCCCTTCTTGGTAAGTAACACACCAAGCTGGTGCCTTTTTTGGGAGGACTGGCTCTAAAGGAGTGATAGTTTCCTTTTGTGCTCTTGATCAGAGGTCAGGAGAACTGGAATAAAAAGTTCTCTGAGCTCTATCTGGAGCAGTAGGTAACTGAGGAAGAATTTCCTTGAGTAAATGGCCAAAGCCTTGGACTCAGGGCCTTCAGACCAGCCCCAGGTCTGTGAATGAGATCCCCATCAGCCTGTAGCTCCACAGCCATCTGGGCCAGGATCTGGGACCTGGTTCATGCAAGCTCAGGACAGGCCAAGCTGATACTCTGCCCAGCTTGAGAGAACTAGAGGTGCAGAAGTTTGTACAGAGATAATGACATGTATGAGAGAGAAATTACTCTAAAGTGGTTTTTAAGTTAGATAAACACTTTAAGAGTGTGTTTCCCTGCACAAACCCCGTATGGGAGGAAGGAACCAGGAATACAAAACACCTGTTCCTGGAGGTTCCAGTCCATCACTGCCACAGTAACCCGGAGACATCGCTCTGCCTGTTAATTACCCCAAGAAACATCAATGTGTCACATCCACAGACAAAATTTTCTTTCCATGTGAAACCATGGGATGAGGCAATGCAGGAGTCAGTAAAACATCAAACAAAAACACGCTCCCAGATCTCACCTTATCACCCAATGAATTAGTGAAAATTCATATGAGAAACAATGTTTGGAAAAGACAAATGAAGGTCATTGCTTTCATTTATGGGAAGAAAACTAGGAACCTCTGGGATTTGGGATAAATGATGGTTTGGTTTTTTAAGCAAGATCTTGTAAATAAAGCAGCAACAAGGGATTTCCTTTTTGAGGGCTAGGGTGCAATACGCTAAGAATGAAAATCCACTGCACTCCCTGGTGGGAAAGAGAGAGAATAGGGTGAGAGACAGGATGCATCATGGTGCTATGACTTGAACACTTGATGCATCGTGGCTGAACACTTGGCTGGAATAGGAGGAACTGGATGGAAAGAGTTTCTACAGCTGAAGGACTATTAGCATCATAACCACTGAACACTTCTTCCTTCATTATTAACATCAAAAGAAGTGGCAACAATTTCATTTATTATGCAGAGTTGAGCTTTAACGAGACCACTGGCTGATTCTTTGCAGCTGGATGTGGACGAAGCACCGTTAGTGCTGACAGAAAGGAGCACGCTGCTGAATTACGGGATTTTGCTATATCACAGAGACTGAGGTAGAGAGCAGGACCTCTACCATCTCTAAACTACTGCACTAGCAAACTAATACCATTATTTACTTAGTATGTTTAGTACATGTATGACAGCTGCTATGTTGTATGTGATCATATGACCCCTACATTCCATACTTTGGGCACTGTGCCCTCTTTGCAACCTGACAAAAATTCTTGTCTCGGGAGAGCTGAATACACTGAGAGCTGCAAAGGTTTTGTGTGTCTCCTTTTCTGGTCTGAAACAGGTTATGCTGCACTTTCCTGGTGCTGTCAGTGAAGGCTGTTTGTGTGTGCTTGCATAGCAAAGAAATATTTCTGCCACTTGTCTTGTATTTTGCATCTTTCTGCCATCCTTCTCTTCATACATTTGAAAGCAGCCTGTGGAGAATAGCAATATTAGAAAGCTAGCGTTAAACCACTGCCAGATAAAATATCAACAGAAGGTATATGCATCACTTACGTCCAATCATACGCTGCCTGCTCAGCATTCGGCTGACATTATTTGGGATGCTGCCACCGGCAGCAATGGGAGTTCAGGCTGCCTCTTGGTTTGCCTTTCTTCTTAGTCACTGGGTTGACTGCTGTTCCCGAGTCCCTGGGTGTCCCATGTTCTCTGAAGAAAGGAAATTCTGCCATTAGAGACCCAGTAGGACAATTTTCCCAAAGGGGGATGGATGCTGGGAATGTAAATAAAACTCCCAAATGATACAAGTGAAGGAGAGTTCATGTGAGTTAACCACCGACAATGAAGTCATTTTACTGTCTCTGACTATTATAATTGTATCAGTCAACAAACCTAGGCCATCTGAATATGCTGCACCATTTGGATTTCCATTCTGGCTATTTTCTTCAGCTCTTTTCTTTTCTCTGCTAAATCTTCACGATTTCCCCCCAAGCACAAACAGCAAGTGGAGAGGGAGAAAAGGAGGATAAACTGGAAAAGCACAGGGAGAGGGCCAGGGGACTGTCTCTCGGAAAGCATGTTCTTTCCGTCGGACTGACACATTACAGGCACAGATCCCACATTCATTGGTGTAAGTGAAACCATCTGTGCCACAGATCTGCTCCGGCGCTTGGCCAGGGGTCCATGGCTGGCCATCCTCAGCGATGCCCCCGGGACATGTGCTACGGCTAAACCTTAAAGAGAACAGAGAAAAAAAAGAGTTTAAAGCAATAAATTTCCAAGCATTCCTCATTCTTCATGGGCTTTGAATGAAATTAACATTTTGCTTCTCTGAATGAATAATAGCCAGGAAGCAACACACTATGCGAATGTTTTTTGTTTGTAAATTCACAGTATGTTTAAGCTTATAGGGCTGCACCTCAGCTGGTGAAAATCTGGAAAACCCTCCTAGGCTGAGTGGATGTCTGCCAGCTGGAGACAGGCTCCCTTCCCCTGCTATCTGATTTTTTCATATCTACTGGTTGATCGGTGCAGAGCACGCAACCAGAGCCCAGAGCATGGCAAAGAATCGAATAAAATTGTCCCAAACATTAAATTACAACAAGAGAATGAACATTTCAGAGTGTGAACATAACGAACGATGAATGGGTGGGTACCAGGATTATATTTCTTTAAATATAGAAGTCTGAGGAATTTTTTTCAGTTCCCAAGAGATTTTCTTTGCTGGTTAAATAGACCTGTGTGACTGATACAATGAGTTTGTATAATCATTTCTGGGTTTCTTTTTTTTTTAAGGAATATATAGTTATAAAAGAGGTTAAAAAAATAATTTAAATATTATGCTGGAAAGAGAACAGGTTTTAAAATCAGTGGGATGAGCCTTGTCACGCTCAAGGACCTCTCAAGAGAGTGACAGAGCCTCTAGGTCCATCCACATGTCTCTAGCAAATACAAAGAAAAGTTAATACAAGGCAAATTATCAACAGACATAATTTTGAAAGGTATAGATTTTTTTGTAAAGTGTTTGAATGAAATTTAGATAAAGACACTATCAGGGAGAAGTTGTGGGGTTGGTTGGGTTTTTTTCATGTCACAGACAGGTGAGTGCTGATAAATGGCAAAAAAAAATCTCTTTCAGCTCAATATGAAAAGACTAAGTATTGTTTTCTAAATCCCACTTATAAATCAAGAATTAAATGATTCACCTCATTCTTCCTTCTGTTTGCATTGTAAGAAAAATGACTGTAGACTCAGAAAACATTGATAAGGCTATAAAGATAATTTAGACAAACAAGGAAGGAAAGAAGATGTTTATATTTTTAAAATATTGCCTCTGTGATACGTACAGGTGCATTTACAGGTCACAAATCCTGAGGCTGGACCGTCATCGGTGTGAAACACGTTGGAATTCGTCAGCCCCTGGCGCGGCTGAGGAGCTCGGTCCCTGCTCTCCAGAGCCCGAGGGCTGCAGCAGCGGCTGCTCGGCAGCGAGCGGAGCTGGCCCAGCTGCGTTTTGGCAGTAAAGATTAGATGCCCAATGTTGCAGCCATAGCAGGCACTGGAAAGGCAGTTTTTTCTTCACTGCATCCTTGACTGAGGGTATGAGGCTGCACCTGCAACCGTCTCTGTGCACGGCAAGAGTGCAAAAATAAAACTCCATTGAAGCAGGACTAAATCCACACTTGTGTCTGATCCCTTTAGTGCCTTTTTCCAAGTTAAAAACCAGGTTTTCCCAGCATGACAGTTGAACGGTTTTTCAGAGTAACCTGACCATTTTGAAGCTGCTTGGGCTTTTGCCCAAGGTGAGTAGGAGAGTCAGCCTCGGGGCTGTGCACCGTTACGCAGTGGAGCAGGGATGGAGCAGCAGGCTGAGCAGCACCAAAGCATCTGTCACCCTCACACTGGAGATGGTTAGTGAATGTATTTGCAGTTTGGCAAACACGGAGCTCAGGAGATGATCTCTTGCTGTTCTCCAGCTCAGTAATCTATCCATCTATCCAGACATTCCTCTATCTATAGCTAAGGAGGCACCCAGCTCAGTCACCCATATCTTAAAACCACCTTTCGAGTCTCTTAGTGACACTTTAAACCTGCTGTTGTTCTACCTCTCTCCTGAGCCACAAAAATTCAATGCTTCCTCTTGAATGTGCTGGTCTTTTCCTGACCATCATGGAATCACAGAATTGTCAGGATCTCTAGAGATCACCTAGTCCAACTCCTCTGCTACAGCAGGATTGCCTAGAGCACATTACTCAGGACTGCATCCAGGCGGGTCTTGAAGATCTCCAGAGAAGGGGACTCCACAGCCTCCCCGGGCAGCCTGTTCCAGTGCTCTGACACCCTCACCATAAACAAGTTTTTCCTCATATTTGAATGGAACTTCCTGTGTTCCAGCTTGTGCCCGTTGCCCCTCATCCTGTCACTGGGAACCACTGAAAAGAGTCCGGCTCCATCCTCCTTCAACCCACCCTTTAGATACTTACAAGCTTCCTCATCGTCACAAAGCAGAAATAAATTATCTAATTAACACACACTCAGTAAGTCACCCTGGAACTGCTGAAAAACATCTCAGAGGCACAGAAAACAGCTCCGTCCCTGAGAAGGCGGCTGCCCTACTTTTATAGAGCTGTATTGCTTCATAAAACACCCCCTGAGCCTGGGGGATATTTAAACACCAATGTCAGGCTTTTCCAATTTTCTGGCCCAGTTTTAGTGATTTATTCCATTATGTACTTTTACATGAAACCTACTGGCAAATACTGCATGGAAATGTCTGTCTAATGGCCACTTTGGCTTCTTTCCTTGATTGCTCCATCTTAATCTCAACTTTGTGCCTCCTTGACTTCAAGTTTGCCTTCGGTGTCATCAGAAGCCTCCACAGAGGAGGCTCTGGCATGGCTGTGCCCAGCTAATGCTGCTCAGTCGGATCCTGACAGCTTTACTGCAAAGGCTTGCAAAAGCCAGCAGTCAGAGCTAAGTCCAAGTGAAAGTCTGCCAAAGTCCACAAAAAAAAAATATTAAAAAAATAAATTATTCAGGTCTTATCCCTGAGGATAACCAAGTAACATTTAAACAAGACTAAAGCATCATGTTCTGCAAAAACACCTTAACAGAAAATGGCAAAAAGGTTATATAAACCAAAGGAACGTTTACATTAGGACACAGACCCAGGAAAATTACAATAAGCCATTGTTAGTTACAAATCGTCTTGAAAAGTACATGCCAGCCATGGACACTAATGGCACGGAGGTACTACGGCCTCGTTCCCTGGTACAATACCCACAGTGTCTCCAAGTCAGCAACATTTGCCTTCAGCCTATTCTTCTAGCCCAACAATTCAAAGAGTGACTTTCCAAACTGATCCAAATAATTGTGTTATTCTCTGGTAAACTACAATGGGACATTGAATCAGGGAGGGGCTAGCTGTAGTCCAGAAGAAATCCTTTAACCCTGAAATATATGATTTGCAATAGCTTTAGTGACCTGGTGTGGAGCTAGTGGTAGTGGCTCTACCTGTGTGTCCAACAGATGTTGTCCCTGGCCCCCCTACCTCCCTGCCATATGGACACCAAAGTGACAGCAAATGTATCACCAGGTCCTGAGCTCCTTGGCCTCAAAAAAGTAGGCAAAACATGACTATCAGGCAGAGCTGCTTTCCTATGACTTTTTAAATATTTGGGTAAGACTGGTGACAAGGGAACCTCTGCATCCTTTTCCTTACCAAATGGTTTTAGAAGGCGGGCAGCTGCAGTGATATACCAGGGCTGTCCCCCAAGCCCAGGGGTGACTTCTGCCCACCAGTCTTGGAGATATTCTGTTGCATTAATAAACCAAGATATTTCATGAGCAGACACTTCTGCTGCCTGTGACCCTGAGGGGAGCTCAACATTGCCTCCTGTAGGTTATATCCTATAACAGCACTTAACACTGGGGACAAATTCAGTGGAAACAGACTGGGATCACCTTTCCCGACAGCAGCTGCTACCTCTTCTTCCATGGGACATGCTGCACAGGCAGTGGGACCAGGACACCTCTTGGCTAGGGAGCCAGTGTCCATTTCTAGCCCACAGCAAGAAAATGCTCTTCTTGAGAGCAAACCACCACCCACATCCTAGACTGTTCGAGGAGGTGGACCATACCCTGGAGGTGAATGTCTCCTTGTGCTGACTATAAAGATGGAGTCTGTGATCAGTTCACACAGAGATAGTAATGGTTAGATGAGACTAATACCAACAAGGAGACTCTGAGGAGTAAGGAAGTGTCTGGGAGCTCCAAGAGGAGGCCAGGCCCTCATCAGAGCAGGGATAGCACTGACACGTGGCAGAAAAAGATTTACCCACATTGTTTTGTAGACCAGAATATCAATAGGAAAATACATATGCATCACTACAAGTACCGTGTCAGGGAAAAGGAGCAAAAGGGATGAGACAGAGAAATGTTGCCAAGTGAGTTTATTGAACAAGTGTTTCAGGAGCTAAGGAAACAAAACAAACTGAAGGAAAGTTGCGGGGGAAGATCAGCCCATGGGAAGTCACATGCAAGGGAGCTTGTCTTCCTGGACTGGACTCCAGCACAAACTTAGCATTCAGTCATACTCATGAGGTTGAGAGTCCTATTGCTTTCCCTGGTGAGAAAAGGAGAGAGAAGGATTAGACACAGAGCACATTCAGTGATGAAGCCCTGTTCCTCACTTCACTGGCCCAAGTGTGCTAGGTTAATGCTAACTGGAGAAAAAGAACAGTTTCAAAAGCCCAAATACTCCCTTTCATTATTATCTTAATAATATTATTATAAGGAAAGATGAAAGGTTTTACACATTTGATACAATCCAATTCATTTGGTGAAGTACTTTCCACATGCCTTGATGAGCTTGTGGGACAGATTACATACAAATGAGTAAAATATCTTGGAAGTTAACAAACAGGAGGCCATGTACAGATCACAGAAGCTGGCCCTTTGCATTTTCCCTTAAAATGCAAAAAAACCCACCATCTCCTCGCACAAGTCATGGTGCACCAGAAATATCCAGTATATGCCCATAAGCAGTTAGTCAAAAAAACATTATGAAAACAGCCCTGCATTCATAGTAGGTACAGGAATTGGTCATGAAAGGAAGGGGTTTACTCTGGTACGTACAGGTAGGCATTGCAGAAAACACATCTGTTGCCGTATGTCTTGCCATCAGAGCCGCAGTGGGGCAAGTATTCCATGGTGCAGATAGGAGAGATTTCTTGGAAGCTCTTGCAATGCTCCTGCACACAGAAGATAGACATGAGTCTCCCTGCCTGAGAGCAAACTGTGTCCCTCCCCTCCAGCATAAGGAATGACACCTCACTGAGAAATAAAATTGTCATAACATCATAAATAACCAACTCAAAGTTTCCTCCTGGTGGCAGATGTGATCTTTCACTGTTTCTGCTCATTGCCACATCCTTTCCTGCACTGTTACAGAGCAGTGGGATGGATGTTGGTTGTTTTATGACCAGTGTGAAATTCCCAAGGGATCTCCTCAGGTCTGCATACCACCACTCCCCCAGTTTGTAACACAGGCAGAGGACAGTCCCCCATGAGTGTAACAGACGTTGGACCTCAATCTTTGTTCCCATCCTTTCCCACTTACTTTTGTAATGTCCTCTTCACAGCGTCCGTTCTTTCTCTTGCCAAGATTGGTCCGATGCTCCCTGGAGGATGGAGAAACCATTGTTAGCCACAACCTTCCCTTTTACAACTGCAATGCAAGATCAAACCTCTCTCCCACATAGTGCACAGGAGATTTTTGGATAAACTAGCTGAGCATTGCCTGCACAGCACTAATAAGAACTTGCCCTTAGGGACCAGGCGCATGTCTTCTGGAATAACTCTCCCCCCAGTTTATGCATCCCACTCTGTGGGGCTCTGGGGTTGAATGCCCATGTCGAACACCAACCAGGTCAAACAGGAAAATGGAGGTAGACAGACAGGAACCACCCAGGACAGGGTTTCAGAGAGAGCCCTTGCATATTACTTGGCACTCGGATCAAATCACCACCGCTGCGAACCCCTCCCAGCAGAAGGACAAGTACTTACAGGTTGTGGGCACACAGTGTGCACTCGCTGGCGTAAGTGACACCATCGGTACCGCAGACGGGATCGTAGATCATCGTGCAGGCCATCAGCTCTTTGCCGTCCTTCAGCGTGGAAGTTGGGTACTGGCTGCAGTCAAGCTGGAGAACAAAGACGGCAAAAGCTCCAGCACAGGCTCTGCTCTTTGCAAGGGCACCCAGACACAACCCCCCCTGCTTATACCTCTGCCTTTTAGGATCTGCCATAGGACAAATTATGGTTATATATTAACCTCATTCTTCATGGAAAACTAGCAATTTCCTCTCATAGCCTTCTGCTGGAGAAAACTGAATCAAGGCTCAAAGGTAGACATCACTCATTCAACTTCCTATTTATCATGATGCCCCTATACCTTGCTGAACCTACCAGGATATTACCAAACGCAGCTCAAAAATAATCTGCAAATGAAAATGGCATGATTTATGCACTTCCTGCAAGAGAGCCGACTGTGACCAAGGAGTTTTTCACAGCCCGCAAGAATGGAGGGGCGATGTGCTGACAGGCCTTTTGTTGCAACGGGACGGCTCCGAGTGTTGAAATCTGCCAGCCGGACTGACAGCAGTTGAGGCTGATTTACGCCGGTTGAAGAACTGGCCTTGCGTTTTAGCACTCCCAGTTTCTCCAGTGTGAGCTCTTCCTCCCTGATTTATGTATCTCACCCGGTGTGAGCACAGAGCGTACTCAGGAAACAAAGGAATGACATTTCATAGTTTGTTTGTATAGAAATGAAATATCTGACTCGGGATGTTGACTCTTTCAAACACATGCTAATGAGATGGCTTTGTTCTTCTATTCCCCAGTGAGAGTAAATAGTTTAGAGCTGGCCAAATATAGTTAATCTGGTATTTTTACAAGATTCATTGTTGGTATACATTAGATTACATTGCATTTACTAAAAAAAAAAAAAAAAACAAAACAGAAAGGGGTTTGAATTCCCTGGTACATTAGGTATCAGCATTCAAAACACAAGCAATTTTCTAATCTTTGCAGAACACCCTTTTGTAAAATGCAAGCATCCAGAAGGCACAGGATACCCTTGGTCCTCTGCGTCCCCTTCCCATATTGCCAAAACAGACTGCTCGGTTCCTGTGGCAGCTATGATAGACTGCTGTGGGAAAGGGATTTCTTCTTGTAAAGCCTTAAATCATTTATGCTACCTGTCTCATAACTCATTCCGCACCTGTCCTCTCCTCTGTCTTTTCCTGACTGCGTGCAGGAAGCACACAACGTTCCTGCTGCCAGGAGGGTGATATTCACCCGCAGAAGGAAGGACAGCACAAGCTGTGACCCTCGGGGGAGGCTACACCACCAAACCCCACCAGTGTTTCTTCAAGTTATGCAATCAGCACCACTCAAGCTCTTATTTTTCTCTAGGTTTCACTTACTTGGGGAACTTCTATGCACCTTCCATCATGCTTCTTGGCAACACTGGTTCCAAATTCGCTGGAAGAGAAAAAGCAGGGTTAAAACTGCTCCACAAGCAACTGTGTTGAGCTCTCAGGGGCCGACCTCCAGGGCTTACGTGTTATGGGCACACAGCGCGCAGTCGTTGCTGTAGGTGACGCCATCTGTCCCACAGATCTCGCGCAGGATGAAGGGGCAGGCTGCGACGGTTTCGCCGGTTTTGGTATTGCTCAGGTACATGCTGCAGTCAACCTGGGGAGAGAAATTAACAGTGCTGGGTCAGCTGCTGGGGGATGGAGGTGCCTCATCTGCAGTCTGTCCACTCTGATGCTCCAGATTGTAAAGGCTTCTGCCAGAGGAAAATCAGAGGGTTTTTAAGTTTAGTCTTCAATTAGAAATGAACTAAGTAATTGTAGTCGGGTTTGGTGTTGTTGTTAACAGAGGAAAGAAAGGAGCAGCTGGCCAAAAAGATGATTTCCCCAGAGCAGTAGATATGCAAGTTTTAAAACAAGCATTTAACCCAAGGAATCTGATTTAAAGTGTTTGACATTAAGTCCGGCTTGATGTAGTTAACTAAATCTGAGATTTTGTTTCAGCTTTTTCAGAACAGCAACAAGAACTGTTTCAGCAGCTTCCATTGCAAAAATATTTACAATATATAAAACCTAACAGCTTAAATATTTGAGGATAAATAGACAAACACCTACTGGAAGTCAGTCTACACTAGCTAAGCACCACTGACACTTCACTGTCATTTTGCACAGTTTCCCCAGTGCAGTGTCTCTTATTACCTGTATTTTCCACATGGTCCAAGAGCAAATTAAAGCAAAGCTGGCATTTTAACAGCGTGTCTCTACTATAGAAAATATATTGCAGTCCCTCAGGATGCATGAAGTTATTTTTGGTGCTGTAGAGCTGCTCTGCATAAGCAGAATAAATGCGTTGAGATATTATCAGCACGTATTGTTACTGTGCAGGATAATAAAGCTATTTTTGTAGGCATATCTGGGACCAGATTTTTCCTGGCTGACCAGAGCACAAGGATTTTTTAACCTGCCTGTCTACTGCAATGGAAATCCTCACACTGAATGAATACACGGACATCTAACGCAGCCTTCTGTCTTCCTCTCCTACTGTGCTAAAATGGGCTGCATGGTTCTTGGGCTGCCTCTGATGACTTCTGTTCAGAGATCAGTGCTGGGACATTTTGTTTCTGAAGTCCCAGCCTGTCCCCGTTCTCTCTTGCCCTCACGTACAGCACACCGGCAGCAGCCACCATGAGCAGCAAGGGAGAACCACAGCACGAGCCCCCCTGCATCCCCCCCCGCCCCGTGCACCCGGGAGCACGGCGGGTGTGCTGAGCCCAGCCAGGCTCTTCCCGGAGACTGGAGAGGGAGTAGATGGTGGTTGTTTTAGATCTACTTACATTTACAACAGTACTTTCCTCCTTGCATCTTCCCTCGTGGCTTTTCGTAACGTGAGTCCCATGTTCTCTGAAAGGGAGAGGCTGGCGTTAGCGTGCTCAACAGCCAAGCCCTGTGACACCCAGGAGCCACAGAAAGCAAACCAAACTCATAGCCAATATATATGATAAAGGAGGCATCTGATTGCCTAATGAACCAGCTTCTCCTGGTCATTAGCAAGCATAATCCTAAACAGACCTATCAGGTCTCCTCACTGTGTGCTATGCAGCAGCCCCATCCACGCTTTCTTCTGCCCAAATACCACAGCCCCTCATGGTGTGCTCGGACTGAGAGCTGGTTCTCCCACAGCTCCCCCCGGAGCACAAACAGAGCACCAGGGAATGAAATCAAGGTGACAGGGGCTTTGGGAGGTTGAAAGAGAAACAGAAAGAGACATGTAGATATGTTGGTATCAAAAGACAAGCCATCTGGAGGGCTAACCGTGGCTAGTCACCCCAAAAGAGAGTCCTATGCACAGTACTTACGCGTTATGGGCACAGATGCCACATTCGTTGTCATAAGTAAATCCGTCAGTGCCGCAGACTGGGAGCAGGATCCTCGGACAGCGTACCTGGGCTTTCCCACCCTTAATCATTCTTGATGGGTATTGACTGCAATTGATCTACAAAGAGCAGGAGTGTCAAACCTAGGGAAGTCCTTGCTCTTGGAGAAAAACCCCAACCTTACCCCCTGCCACGTTTTTTATGCTGGGATGCTGAGACAACGCTAGTGCTACATCTCAGTTCTCTCAAATCCAGGCTGAGTCCATTCTGCATGAATCCTCTCATGCACAGAGGGAGCTGCACAGCACTGCACAGTTTGTGAGATGTCAAAATCACTAGGGTAAGTAGCTCGGTCAACCCCAAATACAAAGTATGCCAAAAAAGAAAAAAAAAATAAAAGAAAAACATATTTCCCTTTTCATTCTGCAGTATAGATATAAATGAAACACCAAAATAGTGAAGGAATGTGAACTTTGCTGACAATATCTTTGAAGAGCATCCTCAAGGGAAGATCTAATCCTAAACTGACCAACTTTCACATTTTTGTGTTGGCATGTCCTGGATACCAGCTCTGGGACTTCTCGGCTGATACTCTCAGACCAAAACTTCTGGTGTGGTCCTTATACCAGAATATGTCCCCACCCCAAAGGCTGCCGTAGGTATGACTTTCTAATGAAAACTCTTTGTTTAGCTCCCATGCAGCCCTTCTGCCAGGGCTGTGCAGATAAGGAGGGCCCAGAGGACACCTGCCTCAGGACAGGTGGGATTTGTAGGCATCCTTAACACAAGGGGCTGACAAAACTTAACAGACATGTGGAGAAAGCCAGGCTTCAGGCCAGCTCACTTTCAGAGAAGATGTAGCCTCAGGGAACTTCTCAGTCGATACAGCTAAGAGGAGAAATACGCCTTGTATTGCATACTTACCTCAGAAGTCTCCTGTCTGCATTTTCCATTATGCTTTTTGCTAACATGAGTCCTGTGTTCTCTGGAAAAGGGAAACAATAAAGTTGAGGAACTAAATGCTTAACCTCTCGGTCACAGTCACATGCACAATGAAGCAAACCATAGCTTCAGACTCTGTAAGAGTGTATCAAAATAGCCATATTAGTTTACTCATTAACAAGCTCATCACATATTCTCATAACATGCAATTTAAAGCAATATTCTGAATTATTCCTTCTTCTGCTCAGTCACTGCCCAGCCCCCAGACTAATTCAAGGAGCTGCCATCTGACTCTTCAAGGTTTCCCCTCATGAGCACAAAGAAGGTATCAGAAGGAAACTCAAGGTAAATCCAAAACCAATCCAGTCTCTTAGAGCCTTGAAGAAACAGGGATAAGCAGAAATGCAGAAGGATGGTTCTCAGGAGTGCAAAGCATTGCTGGCTACTTAGAAGGTGTGCTCTACCTATGGCACTTACCCATTGTGGGCACAGATCTCACATTCATTATCATATGTATTGCCGTCTGTGCCGCAAACTGGATTCAGGATCCTCGGGCAGGATACTAGTACTTTGCCGTCTTTAGTGGTTGTTGTTGGGTACCTATTGCAGTCAAGCTGTCAAAATAAGGAGAATTAGCTCTGGTGGAGCCCTTGCTATGCAAGAGAAGTTGATGCAAAACCTTTTCATTCTGTACCCCAGTCACCATTGTTTCTGCAACAGGACAAAGCCCTGATACACTGAAGCTAAATCTTCAATCAGAAATTAGCTTTCTGAATATTATCCCAGTTCTCTAGGAGTCAAGAAAAAGAACTATCTTGGAGAAGGGATCCTTCGGGCAGAAGAACATATACAAAATTTTGAACCTATTCTCATTTTAAAAAAAAAAAAAAAGTCTTGATTTTAGCGGGAAACATTTTCCACCAGCTGGAAATCTGACTAATACTGTTTTGGTTTGTGTTGGTTTCCTCCCCACTTCTCCAGCTCTGTGATTACTTATTACTTCAGATTCCCTGTAGTTAAGCACAGGGTTTGAAAGGGTAGAGAAAAAATGGCTATCTATCAGTCGGAGAATACGTACTAGAATTTTGGTGCTGAAATATAGAAGCTTCTCTTCCTGAGGCACCAGATTGTTGGCACTGTACAATAATACAATAAACTACCCTCTAGAAATATGCATGCCTTATTCTCCTATGGGTCTCACTATGTCTGTGAAGGCAACCCACACGGGAGTTTTGAGTCCCTGATGCAAAAGGTGGAAATGCTTGTGGATCTCCCAAGAGAAAACTGCCAACCAGCACAACGCTTTGGCAAGTGAAATCTTGGGCATCCCATTGGGCACAACAGCCAGCTTAGTACGTAGGGAAGCGAGTTCTGCAGCTTCTCATTTCATACCCATCTCCTTTCTCCTTTGTAGGTTTGGTGTGGTTTGCGTGGGGTCACCCTCTCTTTGGAGCAGGGAGGATGAAAAATCCACCCTCATTGTGCAGAAAGGCAAAGTAAGGACTGGGACCCTCGTAAGCCTGGTCAGACAGTCCTTTTGCAGTTTCCTAGGGAAATTTGTGGGGTTCTTGGGATTCTCTCTATTGACAGCCCTAAGAGATGGATTTCTGACTTCTACTGCACTTACAGTGACGATCTTCCTGCATTCTCCATCATGTATTTTGCTGACATTGGTGTGATGTTCTCTGAAAGAAAGAAATGCTTTGGTTAAGAAGCCTTGAGAATAACTTTTCCCATTACAGATTAGGCCCTGGGACAAGAAAGCAAGGTCCCACCCGCTTTGTGGGACACTACAACTGCTTGACTTGTCTGAACGCACCCCACAGATGGTAGCAGCAAAGGCACAGTATTTCCATAACACATGGTAATTAAGTGTTAGGAGTAATTAGGTGTTACAAGTAACACTTTGATCTGTTCATGGCTCTGCTCTGGGTTGTCCTCTGGTTCTTTTGTGATTGCCCTCACAAGCACAGACAGAAAATGGGGAAGAAAATTTGGGTTGGCTGCAGAATTACAAGCAGCCATTGCCAAAGTGACGCACACAGACATCTGACCTAAGAAAGATGTTTTACAGAAGTGCTCCTGAGAGCCTTAACTATCACTAATTATCCAGAAGGATGTTCTGTGCACAAGACTTACACATTATAGGCACAGATCCCGCATTCGTTGTCATAAGTGAAGCTATCTGAGCCACAGACTGGTTTCAATATCCTTGGGCAGGCTACCATGACGTGACCATCTATTTCAGCTCTTCGGTACCTGCTGCAATCGATCTGTAAAAATAGCAGGAATAGAGAAAAAAGAAACAACAAACCAACACATTTTAGATATAAAGATATAACACTCCTACGTAGTCTGCTCACTGCCCCTCAGCCTTTGGGGACAAATCCAGCACCAAACTAATCCCACTATCAAAAGTGGAAGCCAGAGTCAGTTCTGTGGGAATTCTCTCCTGCTGAAAAAAACAGCATAACAAGAAGTATTGTGATTTGGATTTTGTGAAGTCCTTCACAAAATCCAATTGGAGTTACCCAGGTGGTGAGATCCAACCTTCAGCCAACATGACTTTTTCATTTTATTCCCAATTACAGAGGCTAGATTTGAATTAAAAAGCACAGAGACATGGTACCAGATAGCCTATAAAAAACCCTCTCAACTTTTAGTTATCATCAGATTTTAATTCCCTTTGTGCTGTGCATGTTCCATTTTCTTCTTGTGTGGTGTTTGAACTGTCCCCTTTTACAAACAGCTGAAGTCTTCCATGGACTTTGTCTTACCGTAATAGATTTCGGATCGCATTCTCCATCATGTGCCTTCTCCACACTGGACCTGTGTTCCCTAGAAGAAAACAGACCCGTGTCAGGGATCGCAGAGAGTGGCATCACCTGAAGGCTGGCAGTGTTGGCACCCAGCTGCTAACTCACATGCTCCTCTGCCCAGTCCACCTTTGGGGGATGAAGCTGCCGCCCTTACCTGGAGCCCCTTGCCCTGCAGCTTTCTCTGGGTTTCCAGCAATGCTCACCTGTTGTGGAGGCAGATCCCACACTCGTTGCTGTATGTGTTGCCGTCGGTGCCGCAGACTGGCTTCAGGTGCCTTGGGCAAGCTACCCAGGCCGTCCCATCCTTGCCGATGCCACTGGAATACAGGCTGCAATCAACCTGTGAAAGCAGCAGACGATCAGACCCAACATTGGCTCCGTCATGGGAAGAACCCCCATGCATCCTCCCACCACCACAGCCACAGTGCCTGCAGCTCCTGCTGGGAGGTAAATTGGAGGTATTATTTTGAATCTGCTCAGGCAGTCAGGAGGAGCGAATCTTCTCTACACAAGTTTCTGATTATGCCTTCCTGCCGGGGTCTGGGGGAGGCACGGCACAGAGGAACGATTGTTGTGAGTAAGACGGTGCCTAATGAAGGCAGCTGGTAATTGGGAGCCCGGCTGTACACTGGAGCCCCTCAGCTCAAAATCTGATCGCTTCAAATCATGCTGCAGTCTCTGGTGAGTTACAGGAGTCTCGTAACTGCGTGGGAAGAACCTGCAGACAAATCCATCGCACAGACCCTGCTGTCTTTCTCTCTGTGATATAGGTATAGAAAACCTATGCAAGGAACACACTTCTGCAGGTTTTACTGTACAGAAAAAAATACCAGAATCGCAGGCTTTGATGCTTTCAAGCATATCATCTTAAGACAGTACTCCTCATGAGGAGATAACATACTGCCTTTGGCTTGGAGTAACTAAATTATGTCTAAGAGTTAATATAATAGGATTATAAAATTACTTCTTGCTTTCTTCATTTTATTTAATGAACTGAAAATATTCTAAAAAATGGGGGATCTTTTACTTTCTCATGACATTGGCAATATCATTCAATCATGCACTGGAAAATATTATTTGAACAGTCAAGCTTTCATTAAATTTAATCCACTTGCTCATCAGGTAATTGCATACTGCTTCTACTTTACCAGAAACCTGGAATAGAACAGAATAAATAGATCTGTAGCTCACCTCAACTCCAAAGGCAATGCCTGAAAGAAAAAAAATAGAGACAGAAAAAATAATATCAAACTATTGATATGCAGAGAAGATATATTCAAATCTTTTCATGAAACTGTTAAATTCAGTAGCTGTTGTTGACTAGTTTATTTGGCTTAGGAAAATATGGAATTTTACATTAGCCCAGTAAAGGATCATAGGATGTATTAAAGGCTACTAAATAAAATTTCATTGCACTTTTGAGGGGAGATAAAACAGGGGAGAGCAGATATATTAATCCATCCCTAAGATGTTACAGGGAAGGGATACAAGTACTTTCAATTCGGTACTCTTAGATTTTAACCTCTTCTAAAATACTTTATATTTGACTTTCAAAAGTTTGGACATGCGTGTTTAAGATGACTGTGGACCACTGGCACTGTCCATCTCCAAACACATCCTTCTCAGCTACCAGGAACAGCACAGTAAACTTACAGAGCAAACCCAGGGGTTAAAGTTTGCATTTATATTGCTCACATGGATAATGATGCCATTTCTAACAGTTTTACTTTTTTACTCCTGCTCCTTCAGCAATTTGCTCCTACAAACCAAGAAGATGAAAACAGTTGCCTGTATGAGGCTGGCTGAAACCTCAGTCTTGAAGTCTAATTTTTGGCTACACTCTCTCAGCAAGAATATTTCTTCATGGAATAAGGCTCTCCTCCACATTACAAGATCCAAACACTTTTACTAAAATGAAAATTCAGCTCTGATACAGCTAGATAGGTCTCTGCAATATCCCATGAAATACTCACCTAAGGAGCAGCAAAGGGCTAGAGCAGCCTTCACGAAAATGCCTGTTATCTTCATGGCAGACAGAGGCACCACTCCAGTGCAGCCTGCTAGCTCTCTGTGCAGGAGAGGAAGATTGCAGGTAGGAGCAGGAATATATAGCACACCATGACACCAAGTGGTCCCACCTTATTAGGTCACGCTCCAAGTCTGTCATCAGCATTCAAAGCCAAAAATATATTTACTCAGCTCTAGATACCTAGCTAATGATTGACACAGGCGTGTATGCCAGGAAGGGGCCTTTTGCATGGCTCGAGGGGAGTGGGTAGCGTGCCAAGACCCCTCTCCTCCCAGATGGATCTGTCCCAACCCTAGGTTGCCCCTTGCACGGCTGTGGCATGTTGCAGGCACACATCTACTCTGCGACTGGCTAAAGGCAATTAGGTCTTTCTCCTCCTCTATAGTTTTCAACTGAGCTGCCAGCTGATAGCCAAAAACCTCATTATTTAACCTCAGAGCATGATTTTGTACTCTTCAATGCTGTATTTCATCCCAGTTTGAGCCCAGGCAATTTCAGCCCAGAAGGTCACCCTGTGCTCTGCAGGAGAAATCCTGCTCTTCTCCCGTTTTAAAAAACTCAGCAGTGCTCTGCTCCATGTGCCAATTTTTTCTGTATGACAGCAAGGACCAAAAAATATTAAGTTTGCTCCTAAAATCCCTTTCTTGGCTGTTCACTGGTAATGCCCGTGGTACCCTCTGCTCAGCTGCTACCACCTTCCCCATGGCCAGTTCCTGACCCACCTTGCCAAGCCTAAGTGACACCATCCCACAGGGCAGCAGGCCAAATGCTTTTGCTGTCTGCATAGACTAGATGTACTGTATTTCCTTTATCTAGGAAGTCAGCCAACATTGCAAAGATTGACATTAGCCCACACACGGTTTCCTTCCTGACAATTAAATGTATGCATTATCCCTCTACGCTTTTTATCTTTAGTTTTCTTCAAATTTCTCCGGAAGGTTTGTCCACTGTTAAGGTAACAGAACTTGGATTGTCCTGAACACCTTTTTGTCCTTTATTTAAGGAGGCTTTTGGCCATTCTTTGGATTGGTCCCAGTCTTCTCGATTGGGAACCTAAATTCTCCAAATTTCTCACTAACTTTTAATCTTTCAAATTCTGTACTTGGTAATTAAAATCCTTACTTGCAGATCTATTTTTTTTACATAGTTTAAACAGAGTGAGCTCGTGTTGAATCATCCCAGCTTTATTTTCTAAGAGAAGGACATCTCCAACATCTTTTTCACTTGAAAAGCAAATCCACAATACCATGATTTTGGGGATTACCTAATGGAAAATTCTATTTGTTTTTGTATTCAGGAGCTCTGTTAATATTAGTAGTTTGCAGCATGCATCTGCAAAGCTAAAGTCTCCCCAAAAGCCAGCATTTCCAGGTACACTAATCTCCAGTGACACTAGAGAGAACTCTATTCATATATCTTGTTTTCATTCCTTCCTCCTGATATCCACCCCCGATGCCTCTTGCCCTGTCCCTTAGCTTGGTTCCACCAAGTGTCAAGGACTCCAGACCTTTGGACCAATGCAGGCCTTGACTACAAGGACCTCTGTTCATCCTGATTACAATATCCATCTCTCAGGGCTTATTCCAGTCAAGACTATCATCAATTAATGCTTCCTGGCAGAAGAAAATGTATCTTGACAATTTAATTGCCAGACTCTGTAAAAGCTGTCATGGTCAAGCAAATTCCTGCCAATGTCCACAGAGATGACACCTGAACCTTATTGGAAAGCAGATATTATTTGCAAACCAAATCTGCAGTTAAAATGGATTGACTCGACATGTTCTGTCAAGATCACAGCAATTCTCTTCCAACTAAGTTATTAAATTTGGGGAATAGTTTGCAATAGGAGACAGATTAAAGGGAAAGAACAGCAAACACTTGTCAAGGATCTAGAAAAGGAACTGGGATTTAAGAAACATCACCACAGCTATAGCACGTCTGCTGTCCCCCATGTCAGCCAAGGCACATAGTCCTCAGCTTTGGTCTCCCGCCCTGTGCACAAGGAAGATCCATGCTGCAACCCTACAAGTGAGCTCTCTGCTTCACAGAGACGGATTCAGCAAAGCTTTTTCCAGCAGCTACTTGTCCAGCAGAACAGAGTCTTTCAGGACCAGAGCAGAAGGTGCAGCACATCTCACCCAGGCTGGACAGGGAGACCTTCGGTTGTCCCCACGTGTTTCCACCCTTGTATTTGTGCAACCCCCACTTGCAGTCATGCTGTGTTGACATCCACTGTTTATTTTCCCTTTGCCGGGAATACTAGGAGAGGGAGGGTCTGCAGAACCCACCTGGCTAAGCAGACCTGGACACAGGCACTGTCCTCCTTTCCTTCTGCAGGTTACCTCTAGTCCCAGCTGTGAATCATTTACCACCATTTCTGCAGAATGTCACCAACACAGACCAAGAAAGGAAGCAACCCCTTTGAGGCCAGAAGGCAATAAAGCCAACTTACCTGTTTTTCAGAAATATAAGTAGAAATTTTCTATGCTTCCCATCCATGAACCAAGTATGCAGCTGTTACTACACCTTTTGGGACCTTCAACATGAAGGCAAATTGTGAATTCTCACCTGGATTTGTAATTTGCAAGTAGCTGCATTTACATTTTACTATTTTCAGTGAACAGCTTGAGCGGAGTTGCTCACACCTTCATGCAGGGGAAAGCATTGAAGGTTCTTGTGTTGTAGCCCCGGTGGGAGGGCTGGATGGCAGGAGCTCCTGCAGCAGACCGGAGCGGGGAGATCCCAAAGAAATGACCTGGACAAGAGCTCTCTGCAGTAGGGCAGCCCTCACAGGAAAAGACAGATGTGCTAACAGATGCAAACAAGAGTCTTAAAGAGAAGAGAGAGAAAAGCCCATTCACCAGTCCCCAGGATGAAAGCAGATGGGCCATGGAGCAGAAGTTGTGATCATCAAGGCAAATAATGCTGAAACCCCCAGGTACCCATACGCAGCAGTTGTTTGGTGGGATTGAGCATCCCAGGGATGCAGGGAAGAGACAGGAAAGAGAGCTCTGCAGCAGACCCAGAGGGGCTTCACTGCACAAATGGCACCAGGCTTTCTGCATCACAACTCGCTCAGTTCTTGAAGAAGCAAATGCCCCTGACCTGCAGGATTTCTGGCACTATGTCAGACTGCCAGAGGTGCCCCGGCCAGAGCACACCATGCTGCCATGCAGGGACTCTCCCTCCATGGTGGCTGTGAGAGCAGCTGCGAGGTGGTGGGCAGAGCTACCAAGGTCCACACAGACAGACTGCAGAGGATTGAGAAACACCACGGTGAGCTCAAGGTCTGCTGCATCCCCTGCCAGAATCAACAGTCCTCACTACATACCAAGAGCAGCACTTGGACACCCTGAAGAATTGCATAAGTACCTGACACCTTTTATGAAAAAGGGCAAGAGACCCAAGGCCCCTGCAGAGAGCAGTTTAGCTCAAAACCCAACCACGTTGAGAGGCCTGGAGACTGAAGCAGCCGGTTCGTAACGCCAGTTCTGCAAAACTTCACAAACCGCTGTGAACCACACGGGGTCTGTGGATCTCGGCAAGAGACACCCTTAATAAAGTGTAATTTACAGCAAACTGAAGACTCCCCAGAGTGCCGGTACCTTTCCAGGTTGGTAGAGGACTGTTTTAGCCTTGTTACTGTATTAGAGGGCAACGCAAAGGGTAACCAAGAGCAAACGTAGAAGAAAGGGTAATAAATTCCCAATACCTCTTGAGCCTTTGCCGCCTTCTCCCCAGGAACCTGATAGAAATAACGGGTGTCATCGCTCACACGGAGCCCGGCCGGAGCCGCTCAGGACAGACATCATCAGCGAGCCCTTGGAGCGATCTGCAGACGCGGGTGGAAAGCAAGAAAGGACGGAGCGGGCAGGCTGCCGAGAGCAGAAAGGAGTCAGCAGTTGCTGCCTCTGGTAGGACTCTTAATGAGAGCGCAGGCGGTTTCAGCAAGTCACTGTCCTACCCCTGCTCAGCAGACGGGTTTGGAATCTATTTAACAATCCCTTATCACCAGCTGCGATTTTCGTGGATGGTAATTTCTGCTGGCAGCAGGAGAGGCTCAGAAGGTGCTCAAATACTGACAGAAGAGGCTACTAGGGCACCATCTTCATCAGTTCATTGCTTTTGGAGCACAGTTAATGCAGGTTTTGTGTGTGATTATTTCAAAACCTAAATACTTGAAATCACTACAAATCATAATAGCTTTCAAGTGCACTGATTTCCATTTGCAAGAATATATTTTAAGCCACAAATTGTGCACTGCTTTTATGAAATCATGGAGAAGGCCCTGAACATGATTTTAGCTGGAATCAGCGAGCAGACATCATCAGAGAACATTTTTACTGTCTGATATTCATCATTCTCAGGCTGCATAAACAACATTCAAGAATTTACTTGTTTCATCACAGCTCAAAGGCAGACAAACCTTGCATCCCCCAGAACAGCCAACCTGGACCAAACTGGCAACTTCCACCTTGCACAACTCTACTTGGTGAAGGGGATTTTCCATGTAGAAATAGACAGTATTAATTTATTTCTGAATCACAGTGTTTGCGCTCACATTAAAAATCAGCATAAAAAAATATTAACAGCTACTTATGTCGGAGTCTGCTGATAATAAAATGAGATTTTAATATTATCAGCAGAAATAAAACATGATGCATGCGTAAGCATTTTGAGAGTTTAAAAATCAATTCTCATTACCTACAGTAGAAAAAAAGGATTTGATAACTTAATTGAGAAAAATCTACGTCTTTGGTGGGAGTGAAATTAATTGGTATTAGGTAAAATCCTGCCAAAATCTGAACGAAAGTCTCTCCAGCCTTATCTGCAACAGAAAGTGTTTACAGATCAGGTCACAGCTAAAATGGACTCAAACACTGTGTGTTCACTCAAGGTCTTCTGGAAATGTCCTGCAATAAAGTTTATACAAATAAAGAATGTATTTGCTTTAAGTAACAGCTATAAAAGCAAGTACAGGAAGTGCGTGCAAACTGCCAGCAGACTTCTGTTAACCCACCACCACAGCCTCCTGCTTTGCAAAACCCACCCCATTCTCAGGTAACTTGCCCCCAAGGAGCCAGAGGAGCCCTTAAGTCAAAGACATGCCTTCATCTTAAAATAGTTTCAGACTATAAATGAATTGGACTGTCTGTAAATCAGTTACATCTCGAAACAATTATCTTTTCCCTTAAATAGCTTAACTCATTCAACACTGTGGAACTTCTCCATCTCCCCCAGCACCAGAATCCTGAACAAAGGACACCTCCCTGCAGGAGATACCTCCCGAGATGGGCACTGCCTGAGCCCTTGTGCCCACAGGGCCTTATCCGGGGAAGGAAGTTGAGGCGAAGGCAGAAGGGTGACCCAGAAGCACAGGGTGAAGAGTCCATGAGCCACCAAGTTGGCTGAGCTTTCTGCTTGATCAGCGCTGCCTCAAGGGTGCCATCAGTGCTTCTCAGAGGGAGAAATGCTGTTGACCAAATTCACACCTCCGGATCCCAGACACCTTCCCAGCTCTGTCCCCAGCTCCAGCTTCAGTGAGGCAGGCCTTAGCTCACCATCTAACATGACCAGTCAAGGCGTATCTACTTCCCACAGCTGCTCAAAGTGGTCTGGATTTCCCAGTGCCTCAGATGAGGGGGCTGGAAGAGGACACTTACTGCAACAGCCAAACTGCCAGCCCAATACATGGGGTGCTTTAAAACCAATTTTCCTCTGTGGGTTTCCAAATGTAGACCAATTAAATCTCAATACAACCCTCTGAGGTAGGTAGTGTATCCTTTAATGTCCGTTATACAGGCAAGAGAAAAGGGCTGAAAGGGTGGTGAAGTGATTGACCCAAGACCCCACAACGAGTCAGGGAGAACCTGGCCCCTGGTCCCTCCTCACAAAACCCTGGACCACGCTGCTCTTCCTTGGGTCCAACATCTTCTCCAGGTATTTACAGCAGCTGGTGCACCCCAGGGGCCTCTGTGCTTGCTTACTGTTTAAGGGGCATGCGGTGTAAAGCCAGAGTGGTGGCTTCTTTGTCCCTACCACAAGGCTTAGTGAAGAAAAGTGACATGAAGCTGCTGAGTTATCTTTATTGTAGAAGCACGCGAAGACACAGCGAGGCGGCAGAGACCGCAACGGCACGCGTGGGGCAGACGTGGGAAGACACCGCTCAGTTCCCACAGCCCTTCGCCCTCCACCTGAGCAAGGACAGGCCCCGTTCACTGCAGAAGGGGATGAAGGCAGCTCTGGCAGTCCTGGGGACTCGGCAGCTTCCCTGATGCTCAACATCAACTCTTCCTTTACTTGCCCTAGGGAAACAGGGGGAGATAGTTTATTACTATAGTCCCAGAAGGCAAAGGGACCTGAAAGGACCACAAGGAAACCTCAAAGCTGTGATTCTCCCATGCTCTGTAAGGGCTCTGGGCCACCCCTTCCTCCCCATGCTGGGGTCAGCAACACAATGCTCTGCCAGCATCCTCCCTGCTCCGCAGGGACAGCTTGGCTGAAAAACCAGAGCCAGGGCAAAAGGAACAGGCAGAGCCCACTACTGCAGGCACCAGAAAGTCTGCACATTCTCACAGGCTCAGCCCCACCATCCCCTGGCTGCAGGGCGAGGGAAAAGCATACTGCAGAGGCCCTCTGTCCCAGCCCTGCAGCCTGCCCAGGCAAGGCTGGACACTCCAACCTTCAGAAAACACAACCTCCAGAGGCCAAGAGCGGGTAAATCACCGCCCCTCTGTGTACCTTTGGTCACAGCTGATCCCTGGTGTTGGCTGGCAGCCTGAACTCCATTACTTCTGGAAAGAAAAAGCAAAAAATTAAACGACCCCCAAGCACAACCACTGCTGTGTGTCACTTGCAGAGCATTAGTATCGGTGTGGCCGCCCCTCCAGCCAGCTCAGTGGCCACACGAAACAACAGAGGCACCAGGGCAGGCAGGTTGGGTCGCTGCCAGCTGAGGAAAACAAGACCAATTTCAGCCCAAAAGCTAGGTGCTTTCCACACGTACTACCTAACTGGGAAAGATCCTGCTTTTTCTTCTTGTTCCTCCTTCTGCTACCTTAAAAAGAAACACGATGGAATACACAGTATTATAAGAAAAGCGGGACTTGCCCATTGCAAACCTGGGAGTTACCTGTTTGTTAACAAACACATTTTTAAAAAGGAGAAACTGGATATCTCCTTTTACCCCTGACCTATTGACTAACGCGGGCAACCTGGTGACTATCGCATGGGTGATTTGTGGAAAAACCTTTGAACAAGTAAAGGAACCACAAGATATGCAGCATTAAAAGTGAAATGTACTGACAAGACCCACAATAAATTCACCCATATGACATAGCACTGCAGGAACTAGTGGCCAACTGGCTTACCAAAAAAGATACCTAAATCCAGGACTCAGATCTACATTCATCCGCAGTAAAGCAGCACGGGATCAAAGGAATTTGGTTATGGCACAGAGAAGGTGGTGAGCCCAGACACCAGCCAGCCTGAGGCCCTGGGGACAGGCTCTCTCTGCAGCAAGGTTTTCCACCACAGCAGTGCACAGATCTCTCTCAAACCACACAGCTCCCATCCCTTCCTATAAGCATCCCTCCCTGATGGCAATCTGGCCACCAGGCTGGGAGAGTTGCCCAGAAACACCTGGAAATCCATCAGGAGCTTTGCAGGCAGGAGTGGATACAGACACTGAGCTGTGAAGGGATGAGCTTGGACACACATTTTTGTCAGATAGCCCAGCACCCTCCATGGATAATTTCAAAATACAACTCAAGGAAATACTACATTTTGGAGTAACCATTTCTTATCTGTCTCCAAAACTTAACAAGAGGCCTTTGCATTTTTGTTCTGCACATTGCAATGGTCTAAAACCATTTCTGATGCCAAAAGCACTGCTGGAGCTGGTTCCCTCTGCTTTTAGTAGCATAGATTGAGTGCCTGCATCTTCAGTAAAAGAAAAATTCATTACACTGCAAGTGACCATGAATTTCAGTGCTGAAAGTAACATTTCTCTGTACATTGTTCATAAGCTTTCAACTGAGAAATAGGGAAAGTTTTTGATGGACTCAAAAGGTTTTCCAAGGAAATGGGCTCCCACACATTTCCAATCCGATTCTTCAGGTGACTTTATTTATGTGTTTTAAGAATAAATCATTGTGCATGGGGGTTCATGTTTGGTTTTTTTTTTGCCCCAAGGAAAAAGCTTATCACTTTCCCTTTTAATTGCATCCAACTCTCCTTGGAATACTTGACATAGCTACAAGCTGTCTGACTTTCCATAAATGGCACAGTCCTCTAACTGACAAAGACTTGAGAGCTGCAACAGCTTGGTGAAACACAGAAGAGTAAGGAATTCCAGACCAGGCACAGTTTTGTGGGAATCCTCTCTATTTTTCAGTTGCCGTAGTATACCCAATCCCATCTGTCTTGGGCAGCGTGAGCACAGTCAGCAACAGGCTCCTGTAGTGCCTGGTCTCCCCGTGCTCCCAAAACACACAAGCCAACAGTGGCTCCATCACACTAACGGTCAAGACACAAAGGCCTCCAGCATGATCACAGGCAAAATTATTATTTCTCTCTGCCACAATTTCTTCAACTTTAAATATAGTTCAGAGCACTCTGCTGCTTTACAGAGGAGGGGAAGGGGAGCTGGGATGTTTACTTTTTCATGTTTTTGGGATCTGCTGGCATCCTGGCATTGAGCAGAGGAAGCCAATAGCATGATGCTATTGCATGATGGCTATCCCACAGGAAAGCTCTTCATTGCCTATAAACACATTGATACCAAATTCACATTCAGAAGCCAAAACTCCCATTCAAAACTTTACAGAACTTCTCTATTTGAATGGTTCAATATTTTGATTCTCTCCAGGTCTAGAAAGTGAGAACAAATCTCAGTATTTCCCTGGGGCTGAATATTCAGTTTCTCAAGAGTTCATGCCAATATAGAGGACAGTCCTCCCTGGGTGTTACAGGGCACCCCACGCACTCAAGAGACAAAACCTCAGATCCTGGCTGCAAATAAAAGTACTGGAGACTGCCAAGCTGCCACTGGTGGAAAGACAAAGCACAACTGAAAAATATTTAACTCATCTGCTATATGGGATCACACAAGATGTCAAGGCTCAAGACCTTTCCCAAAAGTATGTCACTTAGAGAATAATTTTCATTTTCCAACTGTCCCTCTGGATGTTATTTGGGAAATGAGTCCTTTTTTGGTTGATGCAGTTCTAGCCCTTCTGGCCTCACCAAATTCCCCGGAGGAAAGCCAGATGTTTTCCCAGACATGTCAGTCTCCTACCCTACAGCCTAGGTAAAACATGGAGACTATGTCCAGGTTATATATTAAATCCAAGTCTGAACCTGCATTTAAACATCTGGACTGTGAGCATCCCACTCCCAGGGCTCTGATGCTCCCACTACAGATGCAGGGGATATGCTGGCTCTCCAGCACACACTTGGAGTGAGAAACAGGATGCTACACACAGCCAAGAGTCACTTTGGGTGGCCACTTTCTCCACTTCTCAGCAACACTCCACCCCAGGGAGGGGAGGCAGAAAAAAAAAAAAAAAAAAAAAAAGGTGATCAGGGGCTCCAATACTCCTCTTCCTTCCCAGCCTGGGGTACAACTCCCCCAGCTGACCCTAACAGTACTGGAGCACACAACACCACATGGCTGAAGAGCAGCCAGAGAACGTGGCTTTAATTAACCCATTAGTTCAGTTAACTTGTTCTTTCAATTAACCTGTTAGTTAGCCTGCCTGCAGGGTCAAAGTGTTGACCCCCAGCTACTGCTGAAGAGCAGAGCAGGGCAGCTGGTGACCGACTGCCCAGTACTTGTGATTTTTCACTCTCCACTGTGGCCACCTGGATCAGGCCCCCACAAGCCGAGACGGTGCCAACAAGGGACTTTACACAAGGGGAAAGGAAAAGATGGATGTTTCCCCAGCCCAGCCGTGGCATGCTGCTTACCACTTCAGGGGCAGGCTTTCTGCATTCACCTTGATAGTTTACCGTGATGTAGTTTGAAGCTCTCCTGCAAAGGGAGGACAAGACATTGCTTATTATTCACTTGCAATGCCACAGCTCTCTGCCATCAGCATGACAGTCCTCTGTGGACTCCTTAATACTTTGATGCTACTTCCAATATGATGGCATTTATTACTCCCCAAACAATCTTATGATTGGGCAGAAAGGGAATAGGGGACTCTGGAAACTTGTGTATCTTAATTAGCTGTCATCAGATTAATCTCAGGCATTTTGATCTATGTTTGCTTAACAGCAAGGCACCAAGGACACACTTGATAGTGAGTCATGATATATCAAAACAAACACTGTGCTGCAAAAGACACTCGGGAATGGTGGATGGCCCTATATTACTGAAATCTCTCCGCCTACTCACATGGCAGCTGAACACAAGTCACATTCATTTTTGTATGTTTTCCCATCAGTGCCACAGACTGGTTGTGAGGATTTGCTGCAGAAAATCCTTCCACCCTTTACCCCGTGCAGAATTCGATCACAGTCCAGCTGAAGAGAGAAAGAAATCACATTTGGTGCTGGTTCACTTGCAAGACCCTCCTTTACGTGACTTAAAAGCACTTACAAACCAAGCCTTGCTGTGGGGGCCCTCTGCCCTGCGGCACGTCCACCACTCCTCCAGCAAGGCCAGGCTTGTAAAGAGGTAGTGTCTCCTTTTGGACTGGCCAGCCAAGCTTCTCAGGGACCGGCCCCACGGCCAGGCACAGACCCACTCATCTAATCCACCTTGGCACCTTGGTCCAGGGCAGGTTTACTTCTCTCACCAGGGATGCACAAGAAGATGAAAACTTCTGCTACCTGTCCCTAGTCCTCCTTATCAGGGCTTTGATGCCATTTCATTCCCAAGAATGAAGATGAAATCCATTGGCCAAAATAAAGGAAAAACCTCTACAGCAGCCCGAGGGCGGTGCGACACGCAGCACAACTTCTGACACCCACTGAGTTCAGAGACACAAGCATATATGAGCAGCTATGACTAATTAAGGGTGCCCTCGCGTTTCCTCTTAAGCATGACAACGAGAACATTTAAACACAGCTTTCCTTACAAACCCTACATAGCAGAACCAGGACAAACTCACACAAGGAGTGGCTTTTGGGGGACCCCAAAAAGCCTCTTGGCACTTAGGTCTCCACCCTACAAACATGTCGGGGTGTTTGCAGAGTCGTAGCAAAATGTCAAACAGCAGAGGTCAGAGATACAGCAGCCTGTTCCCTGGCACACACACAGCCCCTTCCTCAGCCCCACCACCCACCTCTGCTCCAGGTGTTGAAAAAAGACCAAGATGAAGGAATGACTAATGGATTCCCATCCCCTCCTCCAGGTGCTATAAAACATGTTGCAATGGCTGCAAATGGTGCAATCAGAGGAGAGCTGCAGCTGGAGAGGACATTTCACCTCCTGTCCCACCTGGAGATGCACCATTTAGCACAAACCGATGGTTTACCAACAGGACCACCGGGAGGGAAGGTTTCATGCCGGGTGGCACAGGGGGTTCAGTGACATTGGGGTGCTGTGATAGCACCTGCTGGTTAAATGCCACTTGCTAATTTCATTAATGTGCTGCTTCCTCTCTCATCTGGGTAATTACCGATGACGTGAAGGCAGACAATGCTGACCTTTGCGATCCACAGCTAGATGCCTTCCTATGGGCCAGACATCGCTGCCTGCAGTATGACCTCTGTGCCTGCATTACTGCCCAGGGCAGGTGGCCACCCCACCAGCAGCCCCACATGTCTCAGGTCCCAGCAGCCAGTGTCACCACTCCTTTGGCTCTGGGGAAGTGGAGCTGCCTGTGACAAAACCCAAAGGTGGCCCTGGGAAGAGGAAAGAAGCAGATTTTCTCTCTGAATCACCTCTCGTCAGTCAGGCTCATCAGCATCCACACCTCCTCCGGTGCTACCAGGAAATACCACTAAGCCCTGATGCAGACTGGAGTTATTACACCTAATGCTTCCTTTGGAATGCATCAAAATTGCTGTATCTGAACCACCTACCACAATTTTTTTTACTCAAATATCCCTTCTCTAAAAGCAGTCAGTGACAGAGCTTCAGGGAGAGTTACAGCAGTTTACAGTAAGGTTCCTCCAGCCCCATGAAACACATTACCTACCCCTTCCAAAATGTTATTCAAATTACTGTATGCAAATGCTGGATGGATTAAAACATCAGGCCAATTTTTAACAATCCTAGCTCTTGACAACACCCTGTGACAGTGAGATCCACAGTTTAGTCACCCGTTTAATGGTAACTTATTTTCTCTTATTAATTAGTTTTGTATTTTCCACTTTTAGCTTTGTTGAAACTATTGCACTTGGTTTCTGCGGACACAAGGCAAACCAGACACCATCTTTCTCCCACTTATTTCATACGTAGTCATCATCTATCACTCAGTGTTTCCCCTTTTAGCACTCCCTCCCCCTGCCAACCTTGTCCTGATCCTCTGCTCCATCACCCTGCCCCAGCCATGGCCTTTGACTCAGCACCTTCTCAACATATGGCAGGGGTGGCAATCCTCACCCCACTTCGGCTACATGTGGGGCAGGCATCCAGCCTGAAATCAATACCAACACCTTCATAGCTGATGTACTTCCATGAGGAGCCAACCCCAGAAGCAAAATCAGTTTAGAAGGGTCCTGTATGGGCAAACCCAGCCCTGCTCCCCTTCCCTTTGCTTCCGTGCTGGGGGATACAGGGGCTAGCATCAAGGTACTGATGCTTTCACCCATTCAAACCCTTCCAAGGATATGGGACCAAGTGAGAAGCTTTAAGGTCAGAGCAGGAACAGGAGCAGCTGCTGGGAAAGGAGCCGTCAGGGGCTCAGAGCCAGTGCAGAAGCACCCCATGGGACAGGTCCCCATTTCTGCCCGCGCAGCTGCCAGCCAAGATGCAGGAGATGGGTTTACCAGCTGGTAGGCATTG
>KZ505820.1:699655-768399 GCA_002844005.1 Limosa lapponica baueri
GTGGCAGCACCCACCCGCAAGAAGGCCCCAGCCACATGCTAACAGGAGGGCAGCCAACAGCAGGACAAACCTCGCCCTGTGCACAGCCCAAGCGCATCAACACCCCAAGGCTCTGCAGTCCTGTCTGTCCACTGGCATTGCTGGGAGGGTGGGGAGATGAAGGGACCACACCAGCCAAAAGCAAGAAATCTCAGGGCTCCACAGTAAACGCTCTGAAGAAGCAGCAACTGAGTGTTGCTCAGGTCCAGCAGATATAAAACAAACAGGAGTGCCCAGAAAGCACATGGTGGACCAGGCACTGCCTCCAAGCCAGCAGGTGAAGATGAGCCAGGGCCAGGCAGCAGACACATCCCAGGCCAGGAGACAGGGTTTTCTGGGCAAAGGTGTCCTGAGAGGGGTTTTGGGCACAGCAATCAGTGGTGCTCCATGCACAAGAAAGTCAAAGACAAAAAGGGGCAAGGGCTGCATGAGAAACATGCCCTGCTCTACACATCTCTTCCCCATCACTGGTTTAGCCAGTGGGGAGAAGTGCTGCACTGAGCACCAAATATCAGTGTTCAATTGTCCATCACAGGCAGCACCACTTGTGTGCTACTGAACTGTTCCTGCTCCTAACCACCCCTAAGAAAAAACATGTAGGTAGATGGGGGCAGAAACCAGTGCCAGGTCTTGTGGGGCATTTGGGGGGACAGGCTTCCATCCCAGGTGCTGCTGTACTCACCCTCTGTTTGACGGGAAGGGACGTCTATCATTCATGCCCTGCTGTGACCCTGAACCACCACAGTTCTTCTGCAAAAGAGCCAGCATCACATTAAACAACCAAACACAGAATCAACTTTTATACAACTAGAGAAGCAGCAAAGCTAAAGCAGTCCCTGTCCTTCCCCCTCCTCCTCCCAGATCCAGGGAGTTGTGGGGCTGTTCCTGGAGAAGCAGGTTTGATGCTTGCTCTCTACAGGCTTTAATACCCACCAAATGTTATCATCTGAGGGCCAACAGGATTGTGGGGAGTCTGAACCTGCCCTTTATCTCATATACAACATCACACCATTGGGCAAGCAAGAGGGGCTGTTCTGTCAGGTCCAAACGTGCCCACTTTGTATGCTTACACACAGGTCCATCCCACAAACGAGCAAGGCTTTGCAATACAACCTGCTTCACCCCCATCGTTAGCTGACTGCAGCCTCCCAAGCACCACAGTCACCCCTGGGTGACCACAGATACTCCCTGGCCATCAGGATCCCACAGGTTCTCATCAGCCCCTTTTTCTCTGAGCTCAGGGCAGGCTCCAAGCTCCATCTCACCTGCTTTGTACGCTCTGAAGTGGGTGGTTTGTTGCGCTGGGCAGTTCCACCAGACTGACCTCCTCTTTGGGCTTCCTTTTTGCTGGAAGAAGGGGAGAGAAGGGAAAGGGAGTGTTATGGCAGTGCAAGTGCCACCGGGACCCGGGGCTGCCCTGTAAACCCACATCATGCCATTGGGCACCACCTCCCATCCACAGTCCCTGCTCCTGGTGGTCCTGTTCCTACTTCCCACCCCTAAGCCTTCCCCCTTCTCCTCACCATTCCCACTGTACGCTACATCCTGGATCCGGGGTGGCTGTTTTCATATCAGGGCTGCTTCTGCATATGCTCTATGGGAGTAGAGAGAGAGCATCTGGAAGGCAAAGTACACGCATGGGAAACTCCTCAGGAGCTGCCTGCACCTGACAGTCCCCTGGGAAAGGGGTTGCTCTCTATCAACCTTGCTTCTCCTTCCTCTACTCCGCACTGCTTCTCACCACCCCACCCGCCCCGAGCCCTTCGCACTGAAAGGGAAGTGAGAAGAGGGGCAATGGTCGGGCCCTACTGCCAGAGCATCTCTTGGAGAGCCACTGGGATTGAGGACTCCCTCCCAGGCATTGCCCAGATGCGGCTCCACAGGGAGAAGCTGCTGTTTCACAGCGGGAGGTTGCCCTCCTTTCTGTTGTTGCTCAGAGGAAGCCGTACTCACAACTTCTCAGCGCACATGAGACATTTGTTGGTGTGCTGCTTGCCAGAGGAATCCCGAACAGGGTCATTCTCCCTCGTGCAGGACAGTCGTCCACCAGCTTCAAACTGGGAGCGATACTCACTGCAGTCATCCTGCAAAAGGAGGGCAGCGGTTAGGGCACCCTGTCCTCCTCATCTTAGTGATCTGATTCTTAGAAACTTGGGGTTTCCTGCCAGGAAAGCATTGAAGCATCACAAATGCATCACAGAAGAGCCTGGGTGTGGGCAAGAGAAAAGGGTGCGCAGTACCAGCCACTTAGAATATAAACAGAGGAGTGAGTCAGAAAAATTATGGGTCCCTCTGCCTGCACAGCACGTGTTGGGAGTTTTCTAGTATGCTCCAACTAATTATTATTCCCCTTGTTGGGCTATCCAAAACATGCCAGTGATGTGACCGATACAGTAATGAAGTCCCTCCCACTTCTCCCAACATCCTTAATACACAGCTACAGTCTTTTCCCAGATCACAGCTCAGATAATAGTTTCATTTACAAAACAAATAGTACCCCCGAAACCAACCACACTGGGAATCCATTAAGAAGCAGCAGTTAAAACATAAAAGCACAATGCAAACACACTTAATAGTCCATGACCATTGGAAGGTTGGTTGGAGAGTAGATGATTAATTTGTTCCCTGTTCAAGAGTCACTGTACAGAAACCATGTTAATTTGCCCCCTAATTTCAACTATTTCCAATACTGCAATAGCTCTTTCCAAACAGCAAGTACAGAGGGTAAGTAACTGGATCCCACTTTTTATTTTTTTACAAACTGGTTTTAACACTTGCAATTTTCTGCCCATTTTGTGCATAGGAGAGCTTTAGCTAGCTTGCATTAAGGTCCTTAGCAGGTCACAGACCTCATATCCTTTGCTTTGCTCAGAAGTTTCCAGCACCTCATCCTGTCTGCCAGGGGATTTCCCAGCATTGTCTCCTGCATCCTATCCAGGGCACCTCAGCCTCCGGCTCCTCAGCTTTCCTGCTGGACTAACGCCAGCAAAACTCTCAGAGTACAAACCCTCACCTTTCCACAGAGCCAAACTAACCATTGGTAGGAGAGATACCATCCGGCATAGGACCAGCTGGCACCTGCTGGGGCCAACAGCCACGTTGCATTGCTCCCATCAGAAATAAACGTCACACCCCATTTCAGAGTGGCTGCCCGAGAGCCTCCATGTGTCTCCCCATCACCAGCATGTGCTCACACCCCTCTGCAGTTCAGGTGATGCTTTCCTCCCCAACAAGCCCAGAAAAGCTCTCAAAGCCCCTCTCTGTCGCCTTCCCTGGAACCAGCCCAGCTCACCACCCCAATCCTCCGCCTCCGAGACAGATCTGCCTTCCCCTAATAGCCTCTCTCAAATGGTCTCCCTTTTAACCAGCATCTCTAGAGCTCTTTTAACTTCCCGACCTCCGCTGCAAAATCCTCTCTGAGTACATCCAAGACTCGCATTTGCCTTTTTCACGGCCTGTCGCATCCCTGACCCACTAATAAATGCAGGGCTTTCTTATCCTTTGTCACTTCTAACCGACAAGCAGGAATTCTTGTTAATCACTGACTGTGTGATCTCACACTATTACATTTTATCTTGTTTCTATTACTCCAGGCTTCAGCGCTATCCAATTAGTCCTGAGTGATCTGCTGATCCTCCTCTGCTGATACTGCCTCCCAGCTTCGCCACCAGCAAATTTCACTCACACGTCCATTTTTTCATGCCAAAGTCATTAGGAAAAGTACCAAAACAGGATTATCCCCAAAACTGGAGCTTCAGGGGACTGCACCAGTCCCTGCCATGGCAGAAATCAAAAGGTAAGCGTTGGTAAGGGACTTTTTTCCCCCTCCTTACAAAACTGCTTATGCCAGGAAAACATCAGTGCACAGGGCACGGTGGCTGCAGGGTGGCAGGGCAAAGGGGGCAAATGGTAGCACCACAAGAACTAAGTTTCCAACAAAAAAAATCTGAAACTGAGCCACAGGCCCATGGAGATAGTGCAGGGCTGAGCTCTCCTCTCAGAATATAATGATCTCCTGAACTTTTCAGAGCTTTTCACCCAGATTTTTCATTTTAACCTAATTAGTACCCTCAGCAGCACTGGCTTCTCCACCCTTGAGCCAGGTTTCAGGACAGTGCAGCACAGCTGGTTTCTTATTCTGATGGGATTTGCCTGTCCCTGGATCCACAGGTCAGTGGGTTAGACCATAACATTCAGGCACAAGTTGTTCACTTGGGGGATTCAAGAACATGAACAAGAAATAAGGAGAGAAAGGCAAGTGGATCTCAAAATTAAATCAGTAGAGACAGAGCAACTGAGTAGAATAATGTTGCCTTTTCTCTATCTTGGGTGAAAATCCAATAAAGTTTTATATTGACCTGCCTAATACTTTAATCTCACCTTATCTTTTCCTTGTCTGTTAGATAACTTCCGCTCATTCTCCCTTTTGCTGGAAGAGAAGCAAGATGAGAAAGTGAATACTGCAGTGCTCCAGGGAGTGAGAGGTTTTCCCCACCACTGGCTGCAGGAGGGGGAGTGTTCCCATCCACTGGCATTGGCAGCCACGTTGCTCCAGCAGCCACTTTCTCAGTCTAAGAGAAAAAGCTCTTTTTTTTTTTCCCTCCCCTCTACTCACAACTTCTCTGCACACATGATGCACTTATTGCTGTGTTGCTTCCCAGAGGAATCCCGGACAGGGTCATTTTCTCTGGTGCAGGAAAGTTTCCCCTTCTTGAAGAGATCCCGAAACTCTCGGCAGTCATCCTGTGGAAGTGCCAAAAACAGAGATTGACACAGATATGCTGACGGAAGCACGCATCTCCCACAAATCCACAAAGGATTATCCACCCATTGAATTATGTTTCAAACACTATTTTGTTTCCTTGAGGCGTAGCTCAGTGGTAAACCATAGTTTGGCTGATGTGTTCTCTTAAACTACAGCATACAACAGAAAACAAATAAATCCATATGTTTAGACAAGTACTTTTGTGTTTTGCACCCAGGCTAGTCTTATTGCTATTTCTAACAGATAAGACATGCAAAAGCCTGCTTGAAGGACCTAGGTTCTGCCCTAAGTATAAAAGAGAAAATTTCTTGGTGAATTTTGAACGAGGAAGTCAGTTTTCTCACATGTTGTGAGTGAACACACTACCAAGAACTTCAAAATCCATGCACAGTAAAAAAGACGAAGCTGCCAGTTAAAAAAAAAACAAATCCTTGCACACTTCCTTCCAGGTATGCCAGAGTAAGAGGTGGGCATTTTTTACCTTCCATTTAACATGACCTTATGCATTAATTGAAGCAAAGCACTTTCACAAAAGGCTTTTGTAGCAAAACCCACTTGAGTACTTCAGTCTGCTCTGTAATTTCCTCTGAACAGCTTTCCTCTGACTTTCAAAACACGTGAGCAGGTTTGTAGTATAAGAAACACATGCTACATGTGAAGCCTTTCGGATCCTTCATGCAGCGCTTCAGCCTATCTGCCATGTGATCTGCATTTTTCCCCCCCCCTCACACTGTGTAAAGGAGATGGTATGATTACTTATCCCAGCTCTGCAGGTGGGTAATTCAAGCCTAGAAAATTACTTTCCAAAAGCCAGACAGAAAATCTGCAGGTGAACAAAGAAATTCGGTGTAGGTCTCTTCCTGACACTGTAAAACTGTCCTTCTGCCTTCAGAACCACACTTTAGCAAGTCAGGTGTTTAAAAAAGGTCTCCCATAGGACAGCTATGATTTACAAAGCCTTTAAATCGCCCAGACACACAGAGCTAAAAAGCTACCCTGCTTAACCAGATGTAAAAAAAAAAAAATAAATAAATCACTGCAACCAACACTATCTGATGGAAACCAGCTCACTCCTACCCAGAACAAAAACCCAAGGCTCACAAAGACAAGTCCCTCCGCATAAAGACTTGCTATCTAGAAAAACAGCTACAGGTAAAAGAAACGAGCCGGGTGCATCGACAAGATAAACAAGGGACAATTAGAGCCGGCCTGCTCCCACACCCTGCCCTAGTCACAGCTCACATGCACCATCGTTGTTATTAATTATTTGTCAGATGCCAACGGCATGCCTTATAAACAGATAGGTATCCTCCTCAGCCTATACCCTGGGTCGGGCACAGACCACGTGTGCCATGTCAGTAATTGCCCGACAGGGACTAGGATTGCCTGGGATTTGCCATGAGGAGTTTTGGTTTCTTTTACACTCATAGATGGCACAAAGCCTCGTGGTCCTTCGGAACCTCTTGCCGAGGCAGAGCACATTCACCCCGCTCCCATTGCTGGGCCCTTCCCTATCGGCCAAGCCGGCGTTTCCCACGCCCCAGACAAGGAAACACTCTCGGCAAGTGGGTCAGAGGCAGAAGACGCAACACCACCGCATCATCCTGCTCCCGGAGCACCGATAAAACTGGCTCCGGTAGCGATGTTTCACCTCACCTCTCCCGAGGAGTTCACATTCCTGCTCGCCTCTCCACCACTCCCTTTGTTTTTTGAGTCTCTTTCCCTGCAAGAAAGGGAGGCGTGAGTGACAGAGCAGCGTACAGTCCTCGCATGTAAAACCAAAATAGCTAGTGATTAAAGGCCAGTCCTGCCAACCCCACCTCCCCGTTGTGCAAGGCGGTGGGACCGACCAGCACTGGGGCTCAGTGAGACATGCCCAGGGTATTTAGCATCTCCGCACTGGGGGCATTTTGCCATCCTTTCTCTCTGTCTAACATCCAGGTGTTTCCATACTATTAAACACCATCTATAGAAATGAAAAACTAAATCCACATACGGTTTCACCCTGGATTTGCTCCTCACACCCTGCGGTGTGTCACCCCCATGTGACAAGCTGGAGAGTGCTACTGGGTTCGCTGGTGTGCTGTAGAGCTACAAAATGGTCTGTCTGGCCCAGGAGTACAGTTCTACATTGCAGAGTGAGACAGAGCCTCCCGAGAGTGGGCTCATCACTACAGGAGAGGACAGGCTGCACACGGGGAAGATGGCTGGGGCATGAGCCAGCGGGTGGCCAATACTCACAGCAGCCTTTGGCACATCAGGCACTTGTTGAGGTCTCCTTTGCCACCCGGGCCGCTGAAGGGCTCCTTGTACATGGGACAGGAAAACTTTCCACTGCGCAGAAGTGACCAAATTTTCATGCACTCATTCTGAAAAGCAGAGGAGGACAGTCAGTGGAGGCTTCCTCAGAGGCCATCGAGATCCTGAGAATAATTTGTTCACATTTAAGCTTTCTTGGGTGTGCTATATGCTCTTGAGAGCAATACTTTGTTCACACTCCTCGCCCCCATCTCTCACCACACACGGTACAAGCTTCACCCAGAGCCTTGCTCATGATTCCCGAGGCAGAAAAGACAAGAAAGTTCAAAACCCGTTGCAAGGGACATTATGCATGGGAAAAAGAATACCTATTTAATTTGCACACAGCTGCAAATTGCTACCCGCTGCAGGGGAGTACTCTATGTTATAAAGTTAGTCAAGAGCAGAAAATATAGCCCTAGAAGCGCCAGTAATGAATCAACCAGAGTTACTGAAGAGCGATTCAGGTGCAAGGCTGAAGCACAGAAACGCACAATCCTCTTAGGAAGCAGAGCAGTAATATTGTGTAATTCCACATCAACCAATTGCCTCTTCTGCCGGGTAACTGAAACGCAGAGGGGGAAGAATCAATGGACCATTTAGTTATTTTTGGCTACTATGTTTTCCAAGAGGGTCATTACTAAGGAGAGACAAGCTTGTTTGATTAAAACATGAATGGAGCTGACTTCTCAGTCCTTGAATCAAATAATTTTCTGAGACTCAAAGGACTCGCCTTAATTCTTTTAATTATCAAACTCGGGAATTATCAAAAGCAGGGGTTTCTGCTGGATCAGAAGCAAAATTCTGAAATATCATTAAAATATAATTCATTCAATTTCTAACTTCATCTCATGAGATTTCCAGCCCAGAGCTGTTCGGATATGTGCTCAGCGTAGCACACCAAACATACACTGTCAGCTAGAGTCATTGCCATATTACAAAAGTATTGTCTCTAAACATGGAGAAATTCACTGCTTTTTCCACCACTGAAAAAGCATTATGATATCTAAGTATAGTCTGTCTAAATGACTTTGCTCAGAGCATGCATTAAGCAGTGTAGTTGGCAAAACAAAAGAAAAATGAGAATAGAAAAGGTTGGACTCGCCTTAATCGAAGCTTGGCTGGCAACATCTGTGACAAAAAAAAAACCCAACAATGAAACCATACAAAATCTTTGAAGGGAAATTTTAAATCAAAAGTATTTAAATACTTGATGCAGTTTCCTAATCCACCCAAATACCTCTAGATAAAAGCTAATCCAATGCATTATTATAGACTGATAGAAAGGACCAGGCATTAGAGACTTTCTGGAACGTTGCACTTTTTGTCATTCAAATGCAAAAGCACATCCATTTTTTTCATCTTTGTGCCCTCCTTTACTGTGTTACTTTTCTCAGTCTTAAAATTCAAGTTTCAAGGATGATTCAGTAACTGTTTCTCTATTATTCTACACCACTGCCTTGGTAGAGGTATCAGCCTTACCCAAATGTTTTTGATGTTCTTCATCTTCAGTTAGAATTGGGGTACCAGAGCTAACCCATAATATCATTGTTTGTCCAAACCTCCCAATTCCTTTTTAAGGCCCATTCCATTTGCAGTACTTCACACTAATTACCAAATTAATAATGAGTCACCAGGTGGGTAACTGATATACATTTCTTTCTACTAAGTCCCTTAGAGCTGGTATAATACATGTTTTATCCTTTTCTCTTACATCATCAGTGGCATTACAGGGAACCCTGTTTCAATAGAAATAGGCAGTAAATTGAAAGACCATTGCATCAAGCCTAAACTCCCGCTGAATCCTCTCTATTGTAGCCGTATAAAAATGCATTCCTTAGTAACAATGTTGACAAGAAATCCCCATTTTCCTGAATTTACAAAAAAAGTTGTATTACAGTTTTGTTCAAAGTCAAACTTTTTACACAAAAATTCAGCCTCGTTGGAAAGTTGTATTCCTCCACTTAGACAACTAGGGTTGGTTTTTTTGTTCTTAAACTGTTAACTCTACTAAAAAGATATACTTCCACCTATTAGTGGAATTTCACCATGTTTACATGCAAGAGAAAAATCCATTATCAAGAATGTGTTACATCAAATCAATACAAGTAGTACAGTAACAAATGATGGTCTTCTGGTTATGACACTATGCTTTTTAAAGAATAAGGGCTCTCTAATCCTCTATCTCACTGTCTTTATGGGAACTCCCAGGCCATGTCCTCTGCCAGTCCCAGATTTCAGCACAGAGAACATCAGAAGTTACTAACCTGAGAAGAAGCAGAAAAATGCCAGAGCAAGGACCACCGAGGCACCTTCTATTTTCATGGTGAGGGTGGCAGCTGTTTGCCTACGTTGACTCTATTAGTGCATTGCTCAATGAAACCCAAAGAAAGGGCTCAGGTCAGATCACATATATATAGATGACCAAATCCTCCGCCTTCATTATGACATAACCTTCCCCAGAACCATCATTAGCTGCAAAAACCAGTTTGATGACAGTAGCTCTAAATTCTAATGATCCCATTAACACAATTAATTTCCATAAGGACGGGACATATTTGAGTCACTCCCTGTATTTTGTTAAGGTAAGAAAATTATAAATAGATCATTTCAGTTTCCCCACACAGCCGGAGGAATTCTTGCCATCTTTAGGATGGTTTGTAAGGCAGAGGTACCCCAGTCTCATACCCTCCATATCCTAACAAGATAGCTGAAAGGGTTTTATTTTAATAACTCAGCTCCAGCAGAGACAACAGGAGGGCTAGGTCACTCAAGTCCTCTGGAAGTCAGTCTGCCTTTAATAAAGCACCCCAGGGTGAACCTAAATAGTAAACATTCAGGCAAGGTTGAAAAACATCAGCTTTGAGGCCTTGTTGCAAATCTTTGAGTTTGTTTATGTACAGCTGTGCTAATGAGAAAACCATGCTCTGAATCCTCATCCCTTCCCAGTCCCTCCCTGTTGTCTTCAGGAGACATTGCAATATTATTAGTGAAAACCTTTCCTCAGCCCACATGGGACCTGACAGATCATGTAGAGGCTGCTCTTCAAGCAGAGCAGTGCTCACAGATGTGTTGTTATTGATGCTAAAGGATCCAGCAGAGTAGCCCTTCTCAGGTCTCTCCTGATGAGAAGATTAAAAAAAAAATAAAAAAATAAGATTGTCATCCTGTGCAGGGCTTCTCAGGAGACTTGAGAGAGAAAATAAAGATGACATCAAAGTTTTGGAATGTGATTTATGTGAGAAGAAGCTGTGTGCCTTGTTCTCCAGTGAAAAGAGGAGAATTTGAAGAGGGAAAAAAAAAATCATTTGCAAGGTTTGAAACAGGTGGATAAATGAGTCGAGCAGAACAGAGCAGTAAGGAGCTTGAGCACAGGCAAACAGGCTGCAGCTGTGCAGAGAGGCAAGTCAGCACCATCTGAGGAAGGAAGAAAACATACTTCTGCATGACAGATGTGTTTGGCCAGACAGGCCAACACAGCTCAGTTCAGACATAAACCCTTGTAATAAATTGCTGCCACATGTTTCTCAGATCAGAATAGTTGTTAGTGTGTACAACTGGAGCCACAGCCAAGAAAGTAGCATCCTAATTTGCTGTGTGGTCAACCCTAATATTTCTTTTCAACTCAAAGCAAAGTCATGTGCAGGTTCACAGATGAGAGCTTGGAACAGAAAAGTAAACTGCCTGAGGTCACACAGATGGCTCATGGCAGATCCAAAGAGCTGTGTGTTGCCCTGAATCATGAGATAATTTCTGTATGCATATTAGGCAGGGAGGCCACCAGGAAGAGAAGAAAACTAACCTGATATAGCATGTCTCAATAAATCCTTGGGAGAGATTACAAAAGATCCAGAATGGAAAAAGAAAAAAAAGCGTACAGTAGTTTAAAAGTGGATAGAGCTGGAAGTCTAGTTGAAGGACAAAACCAAAAGACATTCTTTGTTACTGAGGTGTCTTCCCATGAGTCAGTCATGACATGGTAAGGTTTGGGGAGGGTAGGTGTACTTTTAAATGGGTTTTGTTTTTAAATTTTTCTTTTCCTCCAAAAGCTTTAATTGCTATAGGGAAGTGAAACAATTCCCCGATTTAAGACAGCTGGCTGACCACCCTGCTCCTGACAGAAGCAGAGTGGGTGTCAGACCCAGTCAGACTGGTCAGGTGAGAGCAGCACCCAGCCAGGCAGTGTAGACAGAGTCAAGGAAGAGGAGAGAGACACTCAGGTCCTGACTCCAGATGGGCCCTGTGTCCACCACATCTCTCCCATCATCCCACCACTGCAGCACCCTGTCCACCAGTTGCACCCACAACAACATGTGTGAGAAGATCAGAATGGCCCAAACACACCTTGATACCAATGGTATGAAATGTAACATCAGGGGATGGGGAGAACCCTGCAAAGCTATATGGTTTGAAGGATTTGCTCCTGTTGTGTGCTTGGGCTACAAAAGGAAACCTGAGCAGAATAATGAGGGATGACAGCAAGAATGTATTAAACATAAACCTCGCCTGACTCATTTGATTGCCTTTATTGATGGATTTACACAATAAAGTCTCAATCCTGCACCGGAATCCAGACAGCCCATTAATTTCCATAGGAGTTTGTATTTCAGAATCAGATCTGTAAGAGAGATGATCCTGATGCTTTAGCAATAGGTTTAGTTTGCATCTTGCTAATCTTAATTTAAAAATGATGCCGAACAGCTGAAGAGCAATATGCCACAGAGAAAAGCAGCTGAGGGCAAGAAGAGATATTACAAAGACCCTTTTGTTCATGTCTCAGTTAAAATTTTGGAAAAGTAAACAGCATATAATGATGCTATGCCCGTAGGACAGCTCTCACTGGGTCCATTTTCCAGCACATTCTACTAGAAAAACAGGATGAAAATGATCGTGGAGGAGCAACTACGAAAATGCAGGGGGAAACAGGAGCCTAACATGAAATTCAGGCAAACCCAAGAGGCTGTGAGAAGTCCAAGGGATACAGCCCTACAGCCACTGCACTGGACCAGCACCATGCTGGGCAGGACACAGCCACAGGGGACATCCACCTCTACCATCTTCAAGGTCCTGAGGAGAATGGGGAAGGGAGTCCATTAATCAGCCAAATGATTAACACCCCAATTAGTGATGAACATGCTTATCCTCCTTTCCCAAGACAATTCTCCCATTTTCTGATGTTCCCACATTTCACTACGTCACAGGCTGTGCCTGTACAGGAATGTATGTATAGATATATGAAAATAATTTAGATGCCTTATCCACTCAGAAAATTGTTTTTTAGTGACGTGACACTGTTTTGCAGACGGGATCACCTCCTTTCTACAGGATTTAGCATCACCTAGGGATGTTTTTGTCTGGGGAAGACTTCCTGGCAGTATAACTGGTTGGGGTTTTGGGGTTATATAAAACTAGAGACATGCCTATATCCCCATAGTTGTCCTTTTCTGTCCTGATTGACACACTTTTTACCTCCCTGCCATCTCTCTTCCACTTCGGGAATCCCATCAGCAACATAGCTTAACACTTAATTTCTCTGTAATACTGAAACTTCTCTCTTTTCTAGCCCACCACTACACCCCTCTTTTACAGCCCAGAGATCTTCAGGGCTAAAGGAGGAAAGGCATAGTTGTTTGGCTATTTTAACAAAGAAAACCCAGATTAGATGGTATTTTACTTCACAGCCAAAGCAGAGTCCAGAGCTCTTGACTTCAGCACTGTTTCATGAGTTACACCTCCAGAGTGAGGCATTTCAAAATGCAGGGAGTTCAAAGACACTTACCCATTTTGGGAATATGGTTTAGTGTTGGGGGGTTTTTTTGTTGTTGTTGTGTTTTTGTTTTGGTTTTTTTTTTTAATGGTTGGACTAGATGATCTTAAAGGTCCCTTCCAACCTAGGCGATTCTGTGATTCTGTGATTTTTAATCAGTTTTTCAGCATTATTAACACTTTAGGTTCAGAGCAACCAGCCCCTTGCAGCTCACTTTGGGCTCATCTGCAGCTGCCAAGAAATACCAAGGGAAGATTATCATGCTGTCACACTAACACTGCAAGCTGACGTAGTCTTTTGGGCTGCATCGGCATAAGCATCACCCACAGAAAAAGTCTGTTCTGCTCATTTTGCCTAGTGCTTGGAAAAGGACTCATCTCAGCTGGCAACAACCACACCAAGATGGTTTCCTGACCCCTAGAGACACCCAGTTATGCACCCACCTTGGGCTGGACTCTCCTGCAAGAAGAGCAACGAGTCTCATTCATCTCCTCAGCACAGCTTGGGAGGCACCTCATCCACACACATCAAGAACAAAGTTTATCACACTGGACAAAACTCTTTTGCTTGCATGCAATTCTGTGACCAAAACCCAGTTGCCAATCAGCCAACAAGCCAGTCAGCCCCAAGCTAATGGAAATGAGTTTGAGTTTTTGGACTGCAATAGCCACATGTCTCAGAGCTCTCCTGTTCGTACCTACTGCTGCTGCAGCTCTCAGGTGAGTGCTGCCCAGATCCCCAGAGCAACAAGTTCTGCTCATCCTGAAATCCCACTGTCACTGTAGGTATCAAAGGTCTACACCATGGTCCTTTTCCTTCAGCCAGGATGAGCTTCCTGAGCCCAAAGCAGGGCTCCACCAGCCTGACCCAGTGAAAAGTCCTTCCCAATCAGCTGCTCATTTCCCACCCTTGTTTTGGGTATGCAACCCAGCTCAGCAGCACAGCAGCACAGCAGCTGACTCTCCACACCACCTGGCTGCATCCCTGCAAATGCAACAGCAGAGTGTGTTAACTCTCAGCATCCTGGAGCACTATTCCCTCTTTGCCTGCTCACTGAGGAGGGTGAGCTGCTAGAGGCCAGGGGAGGAATTTCCTGATTTCATCTACCTCCGAGAACCAGGTGCACAGCAAGTGCTGTGCATCCTAGAGCACGTGAAGCTTCAGCAAAAAGCTTTTCAGAAACATGCCCAGAACACGACAACAAGCTTTGCTGAAAAATAAAACGCACCCAAAAAAAAAAAAAATCTGTGTCAAGTGGACTCATTGCTTCAAAAGGAAAGAATATGGATAAGAATTTGGATCACTTTGCAAATATTTGTGCACTGAGAGCATCTAACAACTTCCCCTAAATCCAGCATCAACTGCATCCTCTTCTGGTCCCAGTGTCTCATGGGTCATGCCCTTCCCTGTCACTAGGTTTCCTTTCCTGCCCAAATCCATCTTTTAGCTCTGATCTAAAAGTCACAAAAAGCATCTTGGGGTGTGAACTGTCTTACATGCTGTTTGTATGCCATCCAGCACAGAAAGGTCCTGGGTCTCCTTGTCACGTTTGCAATGCAATGGCAGAAGTTCCCAGCAGTCTGTGCTTGAACCAGAGCATGGACCTCCTCTTTGCAACCCTTCCCAGGCCATGAGCCACCATGACATGTGGCTGACTGTCCTGGACAGGCCTTTGCCACTGCTGACTTAGCTTGACAGTGCCAGGGAGGAGGGGGAAATGAATCAGGAAGTGAGCAACAGCAAGAGGTGTATGTCCAAAAGGCAGGGATGAGGCCAACTTTGGAAGATCACAATAATAGCGTGTAACACATGCCATCTTCAAAGGACTAATGAATCCCTACAAGGTTCCCCTGTTATTATTTGCATTTCACAGACGGGTACATTAAGATGCAGAAGGCTGCATTATCCTCTTGGTCACACCTATTTCAGTCTATTCATCCTTGGTCTTATATTGGAACTCATCCCTATGGTGCGAGAGATCCTCCCACAAGTCAAAACAACAATGCTATCTATCAGGCGGGCCTGGTAAAGGAATCACCAGTATCATCTATGGTCTGGTTTGCATGGCACACCAGACCAACTGGTCCTATTGATCTCTCCTGGCCTTGAAAACTGATCAACTTATCAATTCTTCTTCCCACTCAACCAGCTGAAGTGTACAAGCAACTTCGGCTTATTGCTAGACTGGCTTTTTTAAAATATATTTATCTTTTTCCACATATTAAATACAAGACAGAGGAATCCAGAGGAGAGATGTATCCTAGTGTCTAACACTATCCAGCCTCATTCCACCCAGAGCCTTCAGTCTGGCCTGTGGAAAGGTCCTACCTTCCAGCCAGGAGCCTCCCCACAGCTCAATAACTTTTGTTCACAGAAGAATGAAGCTGCCCTGGGAAACTGCGCTCGCTGGGAGAGCAAAGTTGCTCCCCACGCTATAACCAATGCCATGTGGGGTTGGGGATGCTGGAACCAGTCTCTGCATTCAGAGGGACATCCAGCATCGAAGCAATGAGTTCTCCCCACCGACTGCGGGGAAGCAGCCTGCCATTCCTACTGTCAACACTTTCCAGGGCAGTATTTGCTCATTAAAAAATTGTTAGGCTGGAGATGGCAGGAGTTGGGTTTTGATCTGCAAGGCCTCAGCAAGTAACATCTGCAGAGTGAAAGGACTTCCCATGGCAAAGCACCACGACATCCCACAGAGCTGCAAAGGACTTGCAGCTTCAGAAGGCCACCAAGATCTGTGCTTTGATGGGCCTTACCAGAACTAGCTGATTTCACGGCCGTTAACAGTATTTGTAGCTTAGATAAGGGTAATCAAAATCTCATCATTCAGGGCGTAAACTGATCGCCTGCAGGGGTTAGAAAGGAATTTTACTTCATGTGCAGCATTGCATAACCACCCAGATTCATTGTGGGTATTTTCCAACCTCTGCTGAGTACCAGCCATGGGCCACAGCTAGAAGCGAAGCATGGCACACCGGCCGAAAAGCCAGAGTCATCATGCGAAAAAACACAGCCCCATTGTCTGGGAACAAAGTAGAAATTTTTCTGACTCTGGCTTCAACTCGCACATGGAAATAAAAGACAATGACTGTCACTGGGTTGCTGAAACAGCAGAATTTCAACATAGGAAGAAAAATCTGTCCTGGGATTGTTTTCCTGTGGACAGTGAGAAGAGTGCCTGGAGAGCCCAGGACCACAGCACACAAAGGATTACACAGCACGAAATGACCCATTTGAGTAACACTGCCCCATCCTGTGCTGCCAGCTGGACCCTGTAAGTGCCACTCCAACAAGGGGTACCAATAACCTGCACTCCAGTGAGGACTGAGTCCTTCCATGTCACCCAACAATCCTCATCACCAGCCATCCCCAAATGAACAAGGGACAAGAACATAGTGTTTTTCTCTCTGCAAAATTATTATTTATGTTTTATCAGTAGCAAAGGCTCTATAATGTTGGAGCTGGCCACAGGGTGTGGTGGCCTAAGTGCCAGTACCCATCGCAGGAGGCCAAAAACATGCTCTATGTGGGTGTTGGTTGCTCTTAGATTATAGTATCACCACACCCCATTCTGCTAATTGCTAATGAAACTCTGATCTCTACCCTATCCCACAGCCAGCCTGATGGCAGGTACCTTAAGCCATGCATGTGACCCATCACAGCACCAGCCGCTCCTCTGGAGGAACCTATGGGAATACTGGACCCTGAATTTCTTTTCCCTATAGAAGGTAACTGAGAATAAGATATTTCTATGCACGTATCTGGAAGACGAAAATAGTAGCATTACTAGAGGTGTCTGCTGCCATGAATTCCAACTAGAGGTGCTTGCAAACCAACAGGGATAATTTCCAAATAAACTATCAACTTTTCACTAAAAAAAATAAGCAACTACAACTGAAAGTAGAATATGCTTGCATGAGAACTATGGATTTTACATAATCTTCTGTTTCTCCTCCCATATCCCCCAAATTTAGGGGAGAACATATAACTGACATGAATATTTGCATTTGGTCCCTCTACGTGAGATGTGAAAAGGTTTAAATACCTTTCTATGGGAAAAGGAGGCATGCTGTCAAATAGCACCATTACCTTCAATAGCATCATTCTGGCTGCTAAAGGAATAGTCCAGCCTTATCAAAGCTAATGGCACAGGCCTCGGTGCATCAGGGGGAGAGGAATCACGAGAAATGCATCAGGATTTGGGGAAACTGCCTTAGGTCTAACACACTTAAAGAAACCATCTCTATTCAGTCCTCACTGCTCCTCCACTCACACACCAAAATGCAAGTTTCATGCAGATGTTCACTGTGTAACCCTGGAGTCTGCTCCTCTGTGGTCAAATGCTCCAGAGTGCCAGTCTGTCATCATCAAATCCCTTGCAAGTTTGTACCTGATTTTCAGCCAATATGCTCACTACTGAACTATTATTCCCTATGGTCCAGAGGGAGTGCTTGCCAGGCCCTTTCTGGCAACGGTACTAGGACACCATGACAAATTCCTGCTAGCATGGCTTCCCTTACCCACCTACATGGGACTTCTAACATTAGCATCCCACAGCAAAGCCCTCGTTAGTGTCTGACACCAGGACTTGTCTACACAATACCTTCTGGCCAGACACCAGCAACTCTGCCCAGGAAGACACACTGCAGGTCCTGCCCACCCCATGGGTCTGGCCTGCCTCTGGACCTCCCTACAGGTATGGATCATACCTCCCAAAAGGAGTGCTAAACACTCACTGATTGGTGATCTGCTGAGCTAAAGGCACCTTCCAGCATCTCCAAGAGACATGGCTGATTGCCATGGCACTCTTGGTCTTTTTTACTCCTGGAGGAGAGTGAAGCGAGCCATCTTCCTTCTTTACATCACCAGGGACTGCACCTACACTGTTGACTCCCCTTTTGGTTCTACACTTGCCCTCCCATCAAAGGAGGGGGGGAACCCTTTCTCAAAGAGTTTCTGGGTCTTTTGGGCGTTCTCATCCTTTTTGGTGCTGTCTGAAGCATTTCTTCAGCTACTGCAAACCATCCTCAGAGTCCTTTTGCCTGCTTCTCAAGCACACGCACTTGATGGGAGTTCAGCACACATTTAACCCAACCTGTTTCCCCAAGGACTGTTATAAACCATGCCTTTTCCATAGTCACTCCTCCACACGCAGAGCTCTGTTATCCCTGCAGCAGGAATGTGCTTACCACGGGAAGCCCTGAGGTTTACCTGATTACCTTTAACTACCTGTGGCTTCTTGCTTGCATTTAATAACACTGTTTCACACAGCACACTAGCCTGTGCACCCATATCCAACTTAATAAGCATCCCATTGCAGTCGGGTCACCAGTCTAGTGGTAGAGCAGATCAGCTAACAAATGCCTAATGACAGCAGTGAGAAGCAATGTGTTCACTAGCAGTGATTGATTAACAAATTGGCAAGAAGGAGTGGCATGTGGCAGATGCCAACAGCATCCCAGAGCTGAAATGAGGCCATGGAAAGACCCAAATCAGTGCTATTTCAGTTTTTGAGGAACATCTAGATCATGATCTGGTCCTTTTCATCGCCAGTCAGTGCCTGACAGGAGGGTAAAATTTCAAATATTCAGTAGGCAGCAAAGGAGCCCAGCTCCTGCTAGTGTTCACCTTGTCCTAAAATATCTAATGGTTTGGCTGAACATTCTCCAAGTGTTTGCCCATGATGGTGCAAGACCAACAACAAAATTGTCTTTCCTGGTGGACTGCTGTTTGTCCATGATGGTGCAAGACCAACAACAAAATTGTCTTTCCTGGTGGGCTGCTGGGATCTCCCAGCCTGTGATCCCTTCCAGAGCTGGGAATGCAGTCACTCTTTCCCAGCCAAAAATAAGACCATAATCCAACATTTGGGCTGCAGGAATGGAGCCTTCTGAATATAATTTAGTAAGTTTACATAAAGCTTGCCTTTGCACCTTTTGTGAGACTGCCCATGATGCTGAGGATGCCACACACCAGCTGTTGCATGTAAGAGACATGCCTTTTGCAGCACTGAAACAAGGAGCCCAGTGACAGAGCCCTGGGGTTGGACAGCAGGGATCAAGCTGCTGCCTCAGGAATTCCCCCTTCATTTCAATGAAATAAAATTATTTCTCTTGCTACCTGTCCTACCATCCAGCTGCCTTCACTGCAGCAGTTCATCCTTGTGTGACTTCCTGCCTGTCCAGAAAGTTTGTCCACCCATCACTGGCTCAGGACCAGATACAGCACACAACTCTATCACTGTCCAAATGCTCTTTTCTTCTAGTATTCATTGCCATACATGTTTGATCCCATGGGCTGTTTACCTGGTGTGCTGACTTTAGGGGACACACTTTGCCTTGTTAATCACAGTTGCTGGAGATGCCATGCAGACTGCTTCCAAATATATAGGACAGACATACACCCATGATTTATTCCGGCATTAACACTGCGCTACCTCCACAGAGCACAGAAGTGGAAAGGACCTCCTGGATCATCAAGTTTATCTGCCTGTCGTCATTAGTAACCACATCACTAGATCAATTAGGAGATGTTTGATTGGCCTATCACAGCTAATGTGCTCCTCAATCTGGCAGAGGAATAACAGGATCCGAAGGCTAGAAGCCACAACTAAAGGAACATCAGGCTGGAAACGAGGGATGACCATTTAACAGTGGTGCCTGGGTCTGTGCAGGGGAGGAGCTTTCCAGAGCATCCCATGTCACCAGCAGATCTTCAGTTTAGTCTGAATGTTTTGCAAAGGCAGTTTTATCCAGTGTCTTTCTGCCCCAAACCCCTGAGTCTCTGGGAGTCTCTGGACTGCTGCTACGTATTTTGTGAGAGGTAACAAAGAAAAGCAGTTTCTACCAGCTATGTAATAATACACTTACTGGGAGATTGTTTCTAAGGAATTGCACCTTCCATGGGAGACATGCAGAGAAATCCCACCCTAAGAGAAACGCCTGTCACCAGGTTTACAAAAGCAACCAGTTAAATGGAATTTATTATTTGTTTTTAAGGTATGGCATCAAAAAATACCATATCCACATGCCCTAGGCTTTTTTCCACACGCTTTTGAAGATGCTCTCCTAGAGATTAGACTGGCATCTAAGATAATTAGCACATCTTCAGGCTGGAGACTTAATTAATAACAAAAAAATAAGTCTGTCATATTTACTAGGAAACCTGGGCAACTTTTGTTGTAATATTTTCTCCTAGCTGAACACATATACACCACACTGTGGTTATAGTGGTGCTAGTATCCACTTTCTGTTCACTATCAATTCTAGAAAACAAAACAAAAGCCCCCAAAGTTGAGGAGAGTTAAAAAAATTTCAGGCCGTATAAGACGTTTTACTTTATTCTTGAGCTTTTCTATACTCCACATTTCACAGGAAATCAAAACATCTCACTTTTAAATTATACAAATCACTACAACAATGACCACAAGTCACTGCAACACCCCAGACACATTCAAAATGAACGCTTGCATTGCATGGGGTTCTCTTTCTCTTGTGTGGGATTCTTAGACTATGGGATTTAGTGGAATTTCCCAGAATTCACAAGGGATCCTGAATTTTTGGTGAGAATGTAATGGAGGGGATTTTGAATCACTAAGTGAAAGGACATGAATTCACCTTGCCACTGAGCAACAGGACAAACAGTTAAGTTTTACTCAGGAATGCAAGACATCCCTATAGCTTCTTGCTGGATATTTGTAGGACCACTCAAAAAGCAACAGCTTGGAAAGGTGCAGAAGTCCTATAACAAGATTATAACCCCCCATTTACACCAGACTGGGGGGGAAAATAATTTACTCAGTCTACCTATTTAGTGGATTTCTGAAGACACTTTTCAGATTATCATCTCATTCAGTCTATCTTAATGCTATCACAAGGCCTGGGCGAAGGATCGGAGCTGCATTAGGTTTGTTGCACCACGCAGCTGGACAGCTTTGTGTGTACACATTAGGGCTGGTTGTGGGCAGATCACTCGGGTCTGCACACAGTGAAGGATAACCATGGACCTCAAAGTGCCAAGGCTTGTAGCAAGAACAGCCGAACTGGAGGTCTGCTGGGACCAGAGAGATAGCAGTGACACATTCAGGAACATCACAGAGCACTCATGCAGACCAGCAGCTTCAAAAAACTGTCAGAGGGAGGTGTATTCTTTTATAATAAGGATATCCCTCTGGAAACAGTGAATTCTCTCAATAGGATGAAAAAGGTCAGTGCAATGGAAACAGACAACTGAGGACCAGAAAATCAATTGCTTGCTGGATGCTAACAGGGTGGTCTCACATCTGGACTGTCCCCTACTCTGAGCTGGGGAAGAACTCATGGTGTGGTCCGCATGACCACCACCAATGCAGGATGGAGAGAACAATCTTGAAGGCAAGATTTAGCTAGTAGCTACCAGGCTAAAGGCCAGGACCAACTCAGTAACATGCTCAGAAGTGCTTCCCCCAGTGCCCTATAATGAAATCCAGAGTCATTGCAAGGTTCAGATTATAGTACCTTGAAGACAGGCTTGAGTAGGGAGAGTCTATACAGTAAAAATCCAAATACTAAACCCAAATGAAAATCAAGGCTACTGGCACGTAAAGGTGTTAAACCAAATACTGTGGGAAAACCAATAGTTTGACAAGACATGTGGTTTGGGAAAATGCAGTCTCCAGTGGAGAAGTCATGAAAAATTTGTAGCCTGGAATAAAAGGATAGAAGCAAAATAAAAACAGTCAGGGAGGAAACAGCAGACTGCAGCCCCAGCAGACATCCCTCTCAGGCCTGCACAGAGAGGGAACAGAACAAGACACCACGTATGCATTTCTATCCAAGCACCAAGGGTCTAAAAAGCAAGGTGAGCGAACAGCAGTGCCCTGGTTTCAGAAGCGGCTATTAACATAACCAGCACCTCAGAAACCTGGTGGAGGGAAGATAAGCAGCAGGACATGGCAATGAGTGGGTACAAATTATACAGGAATGAGAGTAGGCTGTGCAGGTGGAGGAGCTGAGCGTCAAGGAGCTGGGCATTAAGGCATACATTAAGGAGAACTTATCAAAGAGCACAACCAAGTTAACTGTATCAACAAGTGCCACAGAGTCCCCAGGATTGCAGTCCCATGCCCAGGCATTGCTGTGTTAGACTTACTCCATCATCCAGCCATCCAGAATAGGGCAACAACTGCAAAACCTAAGGGAGATGAGTGAGGCTGTGACAGATATGAGGGGACACAAGCACAAACAACAGAAGACATCCATCTCCCTGTACAGATGGGATAACTGACAGGAGGGAAGATGTCTGCATTTAAGATGGGAAGCTACTGCTGCCTCCCAGCAGCAATTCATGACCTCTGATGCAGAGACCTGCTTCTTCAGCATACCCTGAACAGCACCCAGGAGCTAGTGGGTTTGATTTCAAGTATATTGCCAGTGGCTCTTTGCACCTAAAAACTGACAATCTTGGAGGTAGCCTTGCAAACCTGCTACTGTAAGTTTGACTTGAAGTGGGAGCTGCCTAAAAACAGATACGCTCATTCAAAGAAAATTAAAACGGAAAAGCCAGTAAGGAAAAACACACCCAGGAGGTGGGAAGACCATTTGAAGAAGTCATTAGAGTAAACACGCATCTCTTAAGGGGAAAAAATTACGAATAAAAGCTAGCATGCTTAACAAAGTGGGACAATTAACAGTAAAATGAGGCTCCCTAAGTAGAAGCACTGTCCAAATAATGAAAATGTAAAAACAAAGTCTAAAACATAAGATCTGCAACTGTGCCAAAATAAACCAAATATTCTAAGCAAAATTTTTCAAATCACAGGTACTAATAACAAAACATGTTGAAGAGTCCATGATCACAGGGCTAAGGGAGCCTCCAAGGAAGATAACACCATAGTAGAAAAGCTAAATTAACTCTTATTCACAATAAGCTGATAAATCCTGGTAACAGAGTCACAGTCAGAGATTAAACCCCCCCGCACTGAAGGGGCTCAAACGCGCAATCACCCAGCTCAGTACTGTACTTCTGGGGGAAGGGAGGAAAGCTCATATAAACAGAATAACGAAGTACACAGAGAGAAATGACACGCTGGGAACGACTCATCATAGGTTTTGGGGAGGCAAATCCTGTTTCATCAGTCCATTTGAGTCCCCCCAAGTGTGGGCAAGCAATGGTGCTGCTTGACCCAATGAACTTTTGTTTCTAATGAACCAGTTTCAAGATCATTCCTCTAAAGGCTTCTGAAGAATGCAAGGTACCATAAAGTAAAGCAGCAGCTCCTTTGAGTTAAAAATGGCTAAAAATGAAAACAGTAACAAGAGGTCAGCTCTCCCAGTGGAGGTGAGACCCAACAGGAATCTCTGCAGCTCAGCTTTTTATAAATTACTCTGAAAAATCAATTAGCAAAGGGACAAATGGAATGATTCAGGAGAGTTCAAAGCCTCAAGTCAACTGAGAGAAAAGCACAAGTCACTCATGACACAGTGGCTGGACAAGAAAGTGGCAGACAAATTTCAGCATTGAAAAATGTAGATGGGAAAAAGCCAGCTATGCTTTACCTGCACATTACAGCTCTACATTAGCAACCACTGTCAGGGGGTGTATTATGGAGACATTGTGGGTAAGGTCATAAATAAATGTCACTTCATTGTTGAGCAGCAATCAGAAAGGTTTAGCGCCTGATAGGAAGTGTTAAGAAAGAGAGGGGATAAAACAAATTATTTCTGTCATGCTGCTGTTCAACTGCTGGGTCTCCTCAGCTGCAGCATTCTGTACAGTTGTGACACCGTGGCCTTCCTCATCATCATCGTAACAGGGATGTAGAGAGCTAGAATGGGCACAGAGAGCCTCTCTCCTGGCCACAGAGAAAAGCAGAACTAGGACAGGCTCTTGTCTAAACTCACAGCAGCTCCTACAGTGGAAAACAGGCTACAGAGGGGGCTATGGTTCAACAGAGTCCACAAAATCAGGAGTGACCCGGAGAAAAACGAACAGTAGATGTTGTTCAGGATTACTCATAGCACTAGAATTTAGGGATACTAAATAAATTATCATATAGTAGGCTTAAACAAACAAAAGGAAGTTTTTTTTTCCCCTCCCCATACAATCTAATTGCATTGTGGAACTCATCGCCCCAGGATGTTGTGGATGCCAAACACATCAAGGGAGTCAAAAGTCAATTAAACAAATTCACAGACTGGTCCATCAGTGGCTATTAAACATGATGATGGAGATGCAGCCTCTGGCTGGCAAGTCCCTAAGCCACACGAAGTTTTATCACAGGAAAGATTACTCTGTGCTTGCCCTGTTTATTCCCCTGGCATCCACAGCCAACCTTGGTCAGATCCAGGACCCAAGTAGAGGAGTTATCCCAAGCTGGTGAAGACTCTCGGAGCTGATGTGGACATTCTCAGGTCTCAGAACATGGCAGTTCTGGTCTAGAGATCTGGACTGCCTCTTTGTCCTAACGTGACACTAAACCTTCTGAAAATAGGATAGACTGCCAACATCTTGGACTAAAAATTTGGGCTTTAAACCTCAGGAGATTCCTAGGACTTGAAATCCAAAATCACATCCAGATGTCAGTCCTTTGTTTGGATGTCATGATTTATATTCTGAGTGACACTTCCTCTTCTGTCTCCCTAACAATGACAATACAAAGAGCTATAAACAAATCCTAGCTCCAGATGTTCTTTTGCCCTCATTAGCGACCAGCTTGGCTAATGCTATTTCATCAGCCCTTTGTTTCAGGGTGGCAAGCCAACATCAGCAAGTCGAGGACACTTTGATGGGCTCCCCCCTCTTGGGATGTGACAAATTCCCAGGACACTCCTGCCCAACACTCACTACAATAACAAGCATAGGGCTGAGTTACTGCCCTCGACAATGTTTGGTACGTGGAAAAACTTGTGTTTGCTAATTACCATGATTGCTCCATAAAAATCCCCCTCAGGCAGCCGCGTGCAATCCCGGTGAGCCGCAGCCCTGCCCCTCGGCAGCCCGCAGCAGCAACCCAGGTGGAGACGACGTTTCCTCTCTTTGAAGAGCCTCCCCAGCATTGGAGGTGTCCCACCCACTCGCCAGATCTATTCCTAGACATATCGGTTTCTATTTATTTTCCCACTGACTGTTACACTGGTACAAAGAAACAAGGTGGAGAATCAGTCAGACCAGACACATAAGTAGGCTACAAAACAAAGATTTTCCTCTCCCTTTGAAGCCTACTATCCATTATTTTTTGATAAGAGGTGCAGCAGATTTATTTCCCTGGTTTGAGCACTCCTAAGCCTCTTTACTAAGCCTGGCAGCAAGAGCCTCAAAGCAGATGCCAAACCCTGCAATCTTTTTATGTGTGGTAGAAATAATCCCTTTGCCTGGTGCCTGGGAGAGCTGAACCCTGACATTCATGCGAGCTGCTGATGGACTGGCACTCGGGAGCCAAAGCAGAGCCAGCAGCAGGGTCTCTCTTCCCCTCAGAGCACCTTCGCTCTGCAGCAGCCAACAACCACAAGCTTTGCTTTTATCTGAGCTCCAGCCTTGTGCCAAGGTGGGAAAGAGGTACACAGATCTGATCCCATAGCCCATCAGATCTCCTCGTGCCAGGTCTCTGCGGGGAGATTTGGGTACTTTCCTCCCTGCAAGAGATCCTTTACTCTTCCTCTTCCTGCAATTTCACTTCTATCTTTAGTAGCCTTATGAACTGAAGCGTGGAGCCCAAAGAAACCCTTATAAAAGGGCAACACAGCTCCCAAAGCCACCCATGCTTCCTGATCAACATGGGCCAAGCTAACCAGGTCCTTTTGGCTGGCTGGCTGCCTTGAACTGATGAAGTCAAACTTCATGAGTCACAGCACCATAACCAAATATTTCCAGCACCAGGGTAACTGCAGACATTTTGAACCAGAACAAGCTGCAGGGACAGAGAGAAGCTAATCATAAAAGGAATAAATCAAGGGGAAATACTTGGCATTTCACTTTTGGCAGAGAGGGGCTGATCAACTTCTACTGTGGAGGAATAAGGAAGAGTGAGAGAGGGAAGATCCACTTTCACTTTGCTCCCAGGATGCCCAAGGACTTTCACATCCCTGCACAGAGAACAGCTGCTGTAAGTCTTTACATCTCATAATGATAGATTCCTTGTTTAAAAATAAATCAGTGCAGCCTGGGATGGATGCCAACACATTTCCCCCAGTTTTCCCACGTCCTACATTTTAAAGGCAGATGATGAGCTCCATCCTTGCTTATTCCTCATCCTTCCTTTAATAACTCCCTGTGTTCCCATTAAAACCAGTGCATTGCCCTCCTCACATTTAAATTTCCCAGAACTGCAACCCTCTGCTTTGGCTGCTCTTGGTCAGTTTTGCATCATATTGTGCTACTGCTTCAACAGCACTAGCAATCTTTGAAGTTCCTTTTGGTAACTTCTCCTACAGACATCACCATTGAACCCTTTGTGCACCAGGTCTAAAAAACCACCTCTACTGAGTTTCTCCATCTCCAAAAATACAGACAAATTAATAGTTCAGGGCCAGCTGGAACCAACACTTATTCTTCACATATTGATCTTGACCTTCCAGGTTGATATCATTCCCGAAAACTTACAAAGAGGGACCCAAGGTTTGCAAACAAGGTGCTCAAACACACCATGTTGTGCAACATGCAGGCTATCAAACCTGGAATCTCATTACACCCTCTGCCTCCCACTCTGGGTTGTGTTCCCTTGTTACATCTTGTTTCAAATTAGACTGAAAGCTCGTCACGCCAGCGGCAGTGGCTCCCTGTGGCACCACTGCAGCAAACCAGATTAATAAGCAAGACTAAAAACAGCTCTCAAAAGCATCAAAAAACAAAGAGGGAACCAAAGAGATGCAGGGAAGTCCATGCCCCTGCCCTGAATAAAGAACAACTCTCAAGATGCTTGAATAACTTCAGGACATCCGTGAACTTGACTTCTCTATCATGAGTCTCATTTTTCACTTCTAGCCTCAGCACTTCACAAATTAAGGGAACCTAAGTGAAAAGATGCTTTGCACAGTCTGAGATTTTTTTATGTTGTGTTTCATCAGCATAGCTTAAAGATTTAACTAGTCCATTCAAACTGGGTCATTTGTGTTGTAGACAACAGGGCACACTCAGTAAGCAGGGGATATAAGGATTTCAGTGGCATGAAAATAAGCAACCTGTCCTTTTTTCAGCAGACTGCTCTTTCCTAGCCCAGGATCTCACACCCTCCAAAGCATGGTTTTTCCACTGCCTTACTCCCCTGACTTCTGGTTTAGGACTTACCTTTGGAATTAAGCTATCCCTCCCACAATAACAGCTGGTTGGGAAGGTGCTCTCTGATCAGCTTTCCACCCAACTGCACCCGGAGCCCCAGGTGCTGCCCTTCCATTAGGGCATACAAAGACCCGCCATTGATGTAACTGGCCATCACCTCCTAGGGGCTTTACACCACCCAAATCATTTTTCCAGTAGCCTGAAGAAGCTGACATGGGAGCAGCATCTGCTGTTTACCAGCTGGGCTGTGAAGAAAGGAGAGATTTGCCACTGGCCACTAAATGCTCCCCTGGAGCTGAGCCTAGGGTTCAGTCCACTGTCCCCCATCATCTCCCCTAACGCACACTCATCTGCTGCTAAGGTCCACAATAACAGCACTAAGGTTTGGGAGGTGAGGGAGAACTTGCATTGCACAGCTATTTCACCCTGCTGCAGAAGAGACAGTTTCATCCCTCTCCAGTGGACACAATTTCTGTAACAAGCAGCTCTTAGTGACAGAAATTCCCAACCCAAAAAGTATAATCCTAATCGTTCAGGTGCACAACAGCAGATCAGACATCACTGCTTCCTAGGCAGCCTTAACTCCTTTCTCCCCCTGCCCACTATCCCTAAGAGCATCATCTCTGCCAGTCCACCTCTCCCAGGACTAGCACACAACCACTGGATTTTGCTTCTACAGGGCCTGCTGACACCAAAAACAAAGCCCAAGAAGTGGATCCGGTGATTTTCTCTAATTATGCATAGTGGGACTGCCCTAAAGGCACTGCCAGCTTCAGAGCAGCTTATCCTTGGACAGCATTGCTGACACTGGCACCACGGACCTCCAGATAAGACGGCTCTCCGGGTTACAGAGGGAGCATGCAGTGCCCACACTGGTCAACACACTTATTCACAGAAGACAACAGCACTGGAAAGCAAAGCTGTCATTCCATGGGAAATCACCAATTTCAAATAAGATTAAGTTTTTCTCTTTTAATCATCCTCCATCCAAATGGTGCTCAGGACAAGAGGACTCCCAGGCGAAGCTTTAACCTCCCCCTCTTACCTTTGCTTGCAGCAGTAGTTACACAGACCCACAAATGAGACCACCGTATTTGCACACCATTTAACTTGGCACCACAGTTTTCCTGCTGGGAGGAAGGTTCCTCTGGCTGGGTGGGGTAGGGCTGTCCAGGAACAAAACCTTTTCTACAGAAAAGGAGGAAGAAGTTAGTTATTTCCTGCCTCATCCCAGAGCTTTAGAGTGAAGGCACTTACGGCAACAGCAAACAAGTGCTCAGCAGCACTGCAGTGATGTGGTTTAACCAAAAAAAAAAAAAAAAAAAAAAAGAAAACCCTTTCTTGAGCATGCAGCTAAGCAGGCCTCAGGCAGTAATGGCTACATGATGAATAATAAACCCATCTGAAGCAAGAAGCATGAGTCAACCCAGATGAAGAATTCCTCATAGTTCTCCCCCTCCCCCCTGCCTTTGGCTGATCCTTGGAAAACCCATATGCGTTAGGAGGGTGTCCATAAAACAAACATTTGGCTGCTTTCTTGAAGAAACCTTGGAGAGCCCAAAACTGGCTGTGTGGGCTGAGTCCTCAGCAGGGTACAGTAACCGAAGCAAAAAGAAACCTCCTCGGGGCCTGTTAATAGCATTTGGGATGCAGGAAGAGGAGCAGAAATCTTTGTAGAAAAGCTATTTACATCTGCTTGACCCTTGTATAACAGGTCCCCAGGCTCTTCTCCACTTGGAGGCATTTGGATGGCAGGCTGCTGCCGCAGCAGTTTTACCCTTCCCAGGGGAAAGGAGTGGTGCAGAGCAACCACAGGTAACCACCAAGCAGCCAAGGATCAGGTGCAGGCAGAGTGGTCCCACCTGCTTTGGAAGGCAGGAAGGGGACGACAACAGGCTCCCTTGCAAGGACCAGGGTGCTGTCTGCAGTGCCGCCTCTTGGCTCACAGCCCCACATTTGCAGGAGAAGCCAATGAAAGTGAAAGATACCTGCACCCTCCTCCAGACTCCACCTTGCCACCCCAGCCTTCTCTGACAGGCTGCTCCTCCCTAGGAGGCTACTTATCCTCTCCCACTCAAATCCCTTGATCTGCTTGCCAAAGCCCAGCCTGTTCCAGGAGGGTCTGGCTGCCCAGATACTGCCAATTACTGCAGGGCTGAAGCTCACCTCTGGGCTACCACAGGGCCAGGTAGCTCTAGGTCTGGTCTTCCCTTGCTTTGTCCGAAATGCCCATTGGAGGTCCACAGGTTCACCCATCCCAGTATCACATATTGGCCCCAGACTTTGGAAAGTCAATCCCGTGAGGTACAGAGAAGGAGGATCCCATGTACTAAGACCAAGAATCCAAACCAAACACTTCTGCTGTTGCTAAAACGAGTGTGGATGCACATAAGTGACCAACCCATCCAGCAGCAAGGCACAGCTCTGAGCAGCTCCTGCTGCTGGTTTGAAGCCAGGCTCACACAGCTGACTACCCCAGCCTTCCTTACCCAGAGGCCAGCACCATCTCCAGTTCTCCCTGCATCACAAGAGGGACAAAAGCCAGAAGAACTGTGAAGGTGTTCTGCTTGCTAGGGACCATGAATAGTAGAGAAATGGGGTGAAAGAGGCCAGCCTTGCATAGTCCTACATCCAACAGACCCAGCAACTTTGTGCCATGGGAGGTAGACAACAGGGTCTACAAGAAGTAGCAGATAAATTCTGGCCCACCTCCACATGGTCTGTCCTTCCAGAAGGAAAGTTTCAAGTCTGGTCTCATTCAGGACAGCACTGGGTACGACATCCAGCTCCGCTGCTGGCTTCTGTCACTGCTCCTCATGCTGCAGCACAAAGTCTTGCCCTGTCCTACTTCAGGAAGAGAGAAAATGGTTTTTGACCTCTCTTCTTCCACTGTATATTCCCTGCTGTACATGGACAACACAGCACAATGCATGGCATGCAGAAGGCTTGTCCTAGAGGCTGGCACACAGACCCAGGGAGTGCTCTGCCCCAAACCCAGATCATTGGCCACTCCACAGCAGCTCCCCTTTCCCTGGGGATGGGACATCCCATTGTGTCTGGGGCTCCTCACCAGGCTCATCCCCCAGCATGTGCCCAGCACCACAAGCAGCCAAGCAAACATTGCCTCCTCCTTCTTCAGCCTGTTGAGCAACCACCAGTGGGTGGACACACACCCAGGCTAAACACAGCTCCAGTACCACCACCCCCACCTGCCATGGCTTATACCCAGGTCGCCAAACACATTCTTGCTTTGGGTGCACTAGTTCTCACGCTCCTCCCCGGGAGGGAGCCCACGTTGCTCAACCCTGCTCTAGCTCCGATTTCCCCTACGCTGAACCCGGAACCAGATTTCACTCCTCACAAAAAGGTCCCAGCCCTCCTTGCTCACACAAGCTCTGTCCCAAGGACGAGGAGGATGCAATGCTGCCACCATCACAGTCAGAGGTGGCCTGCGCAGCCAGTTGGGCTGCAGCATGGCCGGCCGGCCCCATGAGCAGGGGTGCAGGCTGGCCCAGGACTTAATGGGGAGGGAAAGGTCTTGGTGTCGCAATTGCCATTCTCTCTAATCCCCATGTTTGAGTACCTCAGAGCACAGGTCAACCCATGAGGCACCTGACATCTGAAGGACAGGGGGTTTAAGGTTCTCAATGCCTCCTCAGTACAGCCTTTACCTCCACATGACACATCCAGCTTTTGCAATCCGGGTTGGCACTCATCTGTCCTATTTCAACTTCAAAGCACTTCACAAACACTAACCAATTAATCCTCTCACCACCCTTAGAGGGAGGTGAGCATCTTTATTTTTATCCATTTCCCCATCAGTGAGAAGGAGAGAGTTAAGTGCCTCTCCCAAGGCCATCCCTAGCTGACTCCCAGCTGACTGCATTTGACTCCCAGCCCCAGGCTGGGGCCATCAGGGGAACCACACACACAGTACACCTCAGACAGCACAAATGCTGCAGAAACAGTCACAGCTGCCTCAGTAGAGCTGTCACCAAGCACCTTTGTTTTTCCTCCGTGCCCCATATGACTTGGCTTCTTGACCACTTTCTGTTCATCATCAGTCAATGACCTGGAAGGAAAATGATCCGAGAAAAGCGAGACAGAACAGACCACAGACACACAGCCCCCAGGACCAGCTAGAGAGCCAGGGGCACACAAAAGAAGTGGTTTTAACAGGCCCATTAAAAGTCTTACATTTTGGGGGAGGGAGGGGAGAAGGGGCCAGTGGGGATGGTACAAGAGTATGGGGTAAAATTTTGACATGACTGAAGCTATACAGGCAGCTGAAACCCAACATGAGCTACTGGTAGTGGTCAGCTTTTGCTAAAAACTGGGGCAGAATATCCCAGCTCATTCTGCACTTGAAATCCCACTTATTTCCTCCAGCTCAGGCAGACCTTATTTTAGGGAACCCCACAACCCTCTGAGGCAGGGAGGTGGAAAGGGAACTGGCCTTCAACTGGGAGACTTCAGGAAGTCATCATGAGTCACATCAGCATGGTGGCAGCTCACTCAGGGTGGGACACGTGTCACCAGGAGTGATGTTCCCCCTCAGCTATCGTGAGCTACAGCCTCAGCTATCAGTCATCCTTTACATCAGCCAGGACTCGCTCAAACACTGCCAGCAAGCAGCACAGCACCCTTCACCAGGTCCATCATACCTCCAACACGTATCCAGCCAAAAAAAGCATTTTGTCACCTAAAATGACTATTGGTCGAAGCCATGGGCTGCACTCCTCCCTCAGCCAGCAGGCAGGTGAGCAGAGCTCCCATGCCAGGGCATCCAGGTGTGCTCAGGAGGAAGTAAAAAAATACCCTGGTCCCTTAACAGCCCTCAGAGACAGGGAACTGTGGAGAGGGAAAAGCAGGGTGCACAAGGAGGGGTTTCCCACCAGACTCCACCATCAGTGGTGGTTGCATTTATCATAACATTTTCATGGATCAAACTACTCAGGAGAAGGGACTGCCTGAGCCGTAGGAGCCCTCCCGCACTTCCCGTGACGCCCTGGGACAGACCAGGCAGGGCTGGGAAGTTGCTCCCAATTCCCTTTCACTTCAGCAGTAATTTCTGTCCGCAGGGTTCCTCAAAGCATGCAAGTGAAAGTCTCCCTGCTTTTGCAACACCATTGACCCAGAGTGGGACTCCTGCTCCTCCACTGCTGCTCCGGTGGCAGGGAGAGCCCACAGCTGCAGGGTTTACAGGGAAGCACTGCTTCATTTTTCTCATCATTTCCGATGGCTGTGGCTCAGCCCTAACTGCTGGCAATTATTCATTACCATCCATCCTGAGGTCCCAAATTGCACACTAAAGCCTGTGAAGATGTCAGGATCCCGAAGCCTTTTGGATGGAGAGGGGCAGCCTTTAAACAACGATCTGCAACAGCAGATCAATACTGGGAAGAGCTGAAATCAGTCCAACGTCTCGCTGAAGCAGCAGGAGAATTTCAGGCAGATGAAATGCAATTCTCTAACTGCAGTTATTAGAGGCAGCGGGGGTAGAAGCCTTACTTCCATTACAGATACAATACCATCCCAAGGGAAGGCTTTTCTTAGCATCAAGAATCACTCCGAATACCTGATTAAAAGTACATACAATGTGCCTTAAATTTATTGCTGAGCATAGACATTAAATCACAGTAGCACCTCAAAACGCCAGATTTGCCCAACTGTGCAGGGGGTGTCACATCTGCACCTACAGCACGGTTGCAAACCCAGGGAGGGGAGGCAAAGCTGCGGCTCCCCAGGTCCCGCTCCTGCACCCCGAGGTGCAGGGACAACATGGGTCCGGCTCACAGCAGACAGTGCCACCTGCTGACACCCAGTCCCCATCCCTCCCGCTGGGGGCCCCAGGCACCCTCCCAGCCCATGCACACAACTGCATCTCCTCACATGCTAGTCAGACCCCAAATGCAGCAGTAATTCTGTGTAATATTCTTGGCTGCTCGTTGGGCCATTCCCTCTTTCCACATGGTTGTGTGGGACAGACACCAAGCTGCTGGATGACACTGGCCACAACCATCAGTGTAGCAAGGGATTTGGCACCACATGCCAAGACTGTTCTTCAAGGAGTGGAGGAAAAGAAAAGTACCCGCAGTGGGATATAGCAAGGAACAGTTTCTGGGTGTGCTTTTGTCTTCCTCCCAAACCGAAAACCATTTTCTTAGGTGATGGCAATGCTCAAGATAGATATCTATTCCCTTGCTGAACCTCTCACCACTTTTTTGGGCATGGAGAGGAGCCCAAGCTGCTTAGAAAGACCTTGGGAATGAGCAGGGAGACCACCCCACCATATTCATGCACCATGACTAGAGCTGCATTTGGATGCTGCGAATGCTCTGCATGCCCAAGGACTCAAAATGCCTTTGACAATGGTTGTGGGGTTTAGCTTAATGATGTAGCGATGCAACATCCTCCCAAAACCCCTACGAGCTCCTCCAGGCAGCATTCATCCAAAGCAGAATCAAAGCACGGAGCAAAGCCACCAAGCTCAGCAGGACCCTGGGTCCCTCAGGGACTGGGAAGGCTCTTGACAAGCACTACAAGATGTTTGTTAGTAGATGGGTGAAATTTTTATCATGTTCCCAAACTTAAACCTCTTGCTTGCTCATTTTTTAGTTAAAAATGGTGGGAAGATGGAATTCCCCTCGCCAAGAAATCCACTTCCTAAATCATTTTCAAGCTCAAATTTGCTTTTCCGTTAACTGGCCAACAATATCCTTAGGTCACATCTTACTTCATTCCTTAACCAAGAGCTCATCAACCTTTATCTTCTTTGGGAAGTGAAAGAGGCCAAAGGACTCACTAGGTCAGATACTTAAACGAGTTTAGAAAATGAAGTTCATGTTAAAAGGAAAATCTCCACATTCTTTGCATATGAACTACCATTATTACTAATTATTTACCCTGCAGCAGTCACTACAAGCCCTAGCACCATTGTGTCAGGTACTAGATAATATGCACATGTTAAACAGCAATATTCTTTTCTATAGAAACTGTAAGGAGAGAAGACAAAAGACAAGACAGCATCGTTCTCATGTGGAAGCAAAACCAGAAATTAATTGGCTAGCCTAAGTTATACAATGAATGGCAATACTGAGCTGTGCACACTAATTTGTGTATAAAACGTGCTTATTAAGTATATTAAAGCCCACGGGACACTCCTATCAGTCTGTATAAACAGCACCAGCCTGTACTCCTCAATTCTCACTTATAAAGCCTACCCCCAAATCTTCCTTCCTCCTGCCCTGCCTTCCCGTTACAGACACTTTACTCTAATTTTAGAACTAATTAAATTAAACCTCTGACTCACCTCAGATCTCTGATTTAGGCTTACATGATCTTTGCTACAAGACCGTTCCTTGCTGTTATTTGGCAACACTCCCCCAAATACACCCAGCTCTGCCTCTGCCACAGCCTGACAATGATCAGTAGCTCAAGAAAACATGCACAGGGCAAGAGCTAAAAACCAAGGAGCTCTCCCCCCCAGAAAAAAGTCAATCACCACCTTATACATCTGTGGTTGGTTTACACATAGCACAGCAGCATTGCGCTGCCCTGATTCCGTGGGAGGGATGCCTAAGGATTTAGTTAACATGCAGGTCTCACTCCAGAAATCAGGAAGGCAGCATCCAGACCTTTCCACCCAAGCATCTAATGTCCAGCCAGAGATTGTAGCCAGGCTCTGGATGTGCCCCAGAAGGAACAAAACCTCCAAACACCACAGAGATTTCATATAGTCCATTTGCAAAAAGGGAATAGGGCTCATTGCCCACAAAGCTGCTTCTCAAAATGCTTTTCTAACAGAAATGCTACCAATAAAAAAAAGGAATAAAGCGACCTGTTTCTAAAGATCCCACTCTGTCTCTCTTGCTGTGGGAGTGATTGGTGAGCACAGAAACTGGTTGCAGGTGCCAGCACAGCAGGGCTCCTCAGAAACCTGGCACACACCAAAAACCTGCCTGCCCATGAGCAAAGGCAGACACAGACACACCTCCAATGGGAGACCTTGTTCCTTCCTATGAGCCATCTGTGAGAGGTCTATCCTGGAGGGGAGCCACCTATTCAAAAATCACTTTTGCTGCCCTGCACCCCCAAACACTTAGTTTTAAAACCCCAAAAAACTATCATAGATCACACAGCAGCTTTCAAATAAGGCCCTACAGAAGCAGCACCATCCCTGAGAGTATACTTGGTCCCCTGCTACTCCAAATATCATCATTACCTGGAATTCATCTTAACAGACAAACTCACATTCAGCCCGCAGATCCCTCAAAACTCAATTGCAGCAGGAACCGCTTGCTTCCCAGCATGGCACCAACCGCTCTTCTCATCACAATCCCACTGCCGCCTGCCCAGACCAACCAGCTTCCCCTCACAGCAGGCCCAGAGGGCCCCCATATTTATAATATCAGGAGGAGTCACACGCTTTGGGTCAGCTGAGCTCGTTTCCCAGTCTTTTTCTTTTCAATTTCCCTCCTTCAGTCAGAGTGCTTAGTGGCACAGGAGAACCAAATTCAATTAAGAGGATTAATAGCAATTAAGCCCCTGTTGGAGCCAGGGTTGTGCTCTTTAGGCCTGGAAAGAAACTACATGTCACTGCAGCAAGATAAGCAGCAGGTGATGCCAAAAGCTTTTTATTTCCAGGGAGAAAAATTGGTTGTCTTTCTGCAAGCATACCTCCTCCTCCTCCCCCTCTCTCTCCCTGATCAGAATTTGGCCCAGATGGAGCCAATTTCCTTCCAGCCCGCTCCTGCCTCAGCCCCCCTCTTTGCACATGGGAAAGCTCAGCTTCCTCTGAACACCACTTATAGAGTCCGAATAAACCATCTCGAAGCAGCTCTCTTTTTCTATGGCTAGGAAAAAAAAAAAAAAAACCACAAAAACCCTGCCTCACAGTGCATGTGGGAAAGGGCAAGTGTTTGGATGTGAAGCTGAATTTCCTCTTCATTTCCCTTGGCTGTGGGATTTGCTCATGACAGCCTGATCCCCGTGTGCAGGGAGGCTCTGCAGGGGAGACCGGTCCCAGCTACCGGCGCTCTCGGATGTTCCCGCTCCTGTCCCCGACCCTTCCCACCGCAGGGTCTATCCTTGCCAGCAGGAAGGGAGTGTCACTCCAGCAATTTTTCCTTCGGTCTCACTCCATTATCGCAGTGCCTCACAGTAGTTATTTTAGCTACAGAGCAGCTTTCTGGCTTCCTGTGTTGTCCTTTAGTGTTCTTCCTAATTGAGGGCTTTTAACATTAACAGCTTTTAGCAGCTGTTCTTCTTCTGGCGGGAGGGAAGGCACCAAATCTTTTATTTAAACTTCTTCTGTAAGGAATGGAAACGTGACCCGCACTCTGAGCAGATGCCCCTTGAGTGACAAACCTTGCCCACTCTGCCCATAGATCATCACCAAGAAAGAACTAGGGATCCAAATATTTTCTCCAGGGCCAGGCGAGGAGCTCCATATGGTCTGGTGGGAGTTGGAGGCTCCTAGGTCCAGTGTCCTCTCCTTGCTGTGCCACCTGTGGGTGAGATACTGGACAAGTCTGGATGGGTTCGCCCAAGGCTGCTGTCCATGGAGGGGCAGAGCATCTCTCCGGACAATGAGGAGAGCAGCAGTAGCCAGGAGCTGTGGGGTCTCACCTCGGTGGGTCTCACTGCGTTGCACCGAGGAGCACACGGTGCGCAGCAGCCGCCGCCAAGCAAAATGGAAAATGGGATGGGAGGGTACCCAGTGGGACACACTGAGGTTGGTGCCTGCAATTCCTCACCAGCCAGGGTGGGATCTGCACTGCTAAAAGCTGCCTGAGTCCTCAAAGAGGGCTAGGATTTACTTTTGTCAAGGCCTTGAATGTTTTGAAGTCCAGAGAGAGGCAAGAACCAGCATGTTCCACCAGCGCCCGGGGGGAAATTGCAACAGAGTCACCAGTCAAAAGCATTCAAAGATCACAAACCAGACCCAGATGATCATGAATCACAGCTTACAAACCGCAAACGGTTCTTAAGCCTCTTCAAAATAATGGCATTTACCAACAGGCGCGTTTGGGGTGGTTCAGATTTTCCAGCCGTCTGCTGAACCCAAGAGAGAGAATGGGCTAAAGCAAAAGCAGAGCTCCTCTTCGGTCCCGGCACCCGGGAACTGGGGTGATAACAGGGGGATGTTGCGACACTTGGCACAAGCTGGTTGGTGGTGCTGGGGCTGTGTGGGAGCCCCCAGTGCTGGGGAAGGTGGGCAAGGGGTGACCCCTCAGCATGCTGAGCCCTGACAGGCTCATGACACCACCCTGGGTTGCTGTGAGGTGTCAGTGCCGGCTGTGAAGGAGAGTGGGGGATCTGTAACCCGGTCCCCAGCTCCCTCCAAGGCTCGTCTGACCAGGGGCACCGGTGAGACCAGCCCCACACTCGTGGCTCGAAGTCCGAGGGATGTCAGAACAATTTCGTTTGAAAGCACTTCCCTTGCTTTTTATCAAGGAACACGTGTAGGTGATGTTAAGTGCACTAGCATGGTAAAAGACTGCATGCTCCTCGGGTCCAAGTGCATGGGCGATTCTGAGGCTTCAATCAGAGCAAGACCTACATCCCAATAAAGCACACGCAGTAAAGCTCTTAGGTGTCATCAATGTTTTAATCACTGATTTAAATATTAATATAATGGAAGAGCATAAAAGCAGTACCCCTGAAAGCACAGGGTCATCTAGTCCAGCACCTTGTCCTCAAAAGGGATCCAGACACTGCATCCAAGTTTTTTACCTCTCCAGTCCACTGCTGACTTTTTTAAGTCTCCTAATACTAGTTCTAGTTTATAATAATACAGCATCATAAATGCAAAGCTGGGCACCATGATAATTATTTATGACTTAGGCTTCTGACCGGCACTGAGTGTTTCTGTAGAGGCTTTAATTATCATTTATGCGTCTTTGTTCCCTGTCCATAAAAATCCCAGGGCTCTGTATGGCTGAAAGCTGAATTTATAGGGTCCTGGAAATGGCAGAGCCTGGGTCCAGTGAGAAAAGCTTCTCCTAACCACCAAAATGCCAGATCCAGTGAAAGGACATGAATGCCAGCAGGACACAAAATGCAAAAATGAGGCAACAGGTGACAGTCCCAGTGGGTGGAACTGTAGGAAAAGGGACTTGTGGCAGCTGCGTCTGTGCTTGATCCATGTCTGCACCTCAGTGGAGGTGACCAGGGAGAGGTCTCTGGATCTGAATCCCTGAACGGGCAAAAGGCTGTCACCGTGAGAGTGGCAGCACAGATATTGGGGCTCAGGGACCTGGTGCACCCTCCCTCCCACCTCTCCTCTGCAGGGTCCCTGCACCTCGGGCTCCCCAGCCCCTTGCCAGTAGTGTCTGATCACCCTCCGTGTAATATTGGTGGATGCTCAGGGAGAGCGTGACCTCTGGCCACCAGGCAGCTCTGAGCAGAGGAACAGCAAAGCACAAAGCTCAGGGAATGTCTCAGCTAAACAGGCAGATGCGGGCCACCGTGATCAGCATCATCAGCTGCCTCCAGCATGCCTGTCACCATCTGCTCCTAGCAAGCATCTCAGCACTGGAGGAGAGCTGCCCCAAGTCAAGGCACTGCGGGGCTGCCTTCAGCTTGGAAGCGGGCTGGGTTTCTTCTTCTAAAAAACACAGAGGGAAAAAAATCAGGATGCAACATCTCTGAGTATTTCCTACAGAAACCACAGCACAACACGGGAACCTCAGCTGATTTTTCAACAGGAAAACCAAGTTTCTTGTTAAGTGGGACTTGAAACTATGAGCCAGCAGCTTCCAGAAGCTCAGAAAATGGGAAGGAATGAAGAGAAGAGGATCTTGGCAGGGATGAATAAGGGTAAGAAGGAAAAGCATACTGCAGGCAGAAGCCATGGGCTTTGGCAGCCATATCCTCGTGTAGAAGGAAAAAAAAAATGTTAAAAGCTGCTTGGGGAAAGGAGGTTCAGCAGTGTTGGATTATTTCATCTCCATTACCAGAGCAAAAGGACTGCTTCTTATATCCCTGATGGGCTGAAGACGGTGCTTTCACTGCAAAGCACCGCACTTTCACAACCAGGCTGAAAACGTACAAGGCATCAAAAATAATGTCACATTTATTAGGGAAGCAATTCAAAGCTCACCGAGGGACATAGGGAGCTGACTACATGCAGAAATCAAAGGGAAACCCTTGATCGAAAGGAAATGTTTAGCCACTATGTTCAAAGGCTCCGTAAATCAAAGACAAAATCCCTCTTTAATCAAGACCATTGACCAAAGCTGAAAGCACAGGGAGCTGCCAACAATGCCCACAGCATCGCCTTTCATGGCAGCGCTGACAATGTCGATGCTCTTATACCCCAGCATCTTTTCATATCTTTGTCCTGGGAGCAGCTCCCAGCACTCACACGAAAGCACGTTTTTGTAGGGACAATGAACATCAGCCATCAGCTAAGGTCCAAAGCATCACAGTGTCCCTGTTTTAGTTGCCTTAAACTGTCAGCCTCTGTCTTCGAGCTTGAGCAGTCATTAGGAAAAGGAGCAAGAGTTAATTGGGCCTTATCTAATCTCAGCCCAACCCAAGGGTCAATAGCAGAAGTTTATCAGCAGTGTTTAACCATCATTTACCAGCTTTGTGGAGATTTGGCTCAGGCAGGTGTACAGCATGCTGACGCACAGGTGGGGTCATGGCGTATTGCTTTCCACACTGGGAGCAGATACGAACAATTAACTGAATGATAAATGCACATTTATTTTGGATAAAGCAACAGTGGTAGCACTAGATGTTGGCAGGGTAAGAGTTCACCAAGAATAATGTTCAAATGTATGAATGAACTTCTGAACTAACATGGGTCTCGTGGTGCCTCGTGGCAGTGCGGCTTCTAGGAAAAGCCATCGCTGGAAACAGGCTCAGCGTTTCCATCCTCTGCTGAGCTTCTCTCTCCCCTTTTTGGTATGTTCAGGGTCAGAGTCCTGCAACAGAAACATTATCATCAGCTCTAGCCCATGTCCACTACTTTTTTCTTCTTCTTCCCAAAATCTCATTTCTATCAGTCTGTGAAAAAGTTCACTTCCCATGTTAAAATCTCTCCATAGCTAACATGAAGAAATGTTGTCAGAAATGAAAGCCTTATTTCATAGTTTGCATTACTTTTCCCTTCCTTTCTGCACCTTTCTATATTTTTTAATAGCCAGGTTTTCCCACAGAGCAAAGCAGGCTAGGACCTCTCTGCTGGAAAAGCCTCATCTCCTCCAATTGTCCAAAACAGTACAGCGAGATGGACATAGGACTTTCAGCCTCCTCTAGCCACATATTTCATTGAAATCAGAAGTACAATAGTGTTTTTCTGAGTCCTGGGCCAGGGAGCAAGCCATGTATCAATAGCCATTAGCACTGCCAATGGAACTCACAGAAGTAGCTAGAAATGCCAAATATTTCTGGGGTTGTGATGAAAGTCATTCCCAATTTTTTGTTGTTGTTTATCAACTGGCTTACAAAGTGATGGAAAGTATTATAAAAACTTGACAAAAACTTTGACAAAATGTTTTCAAGAAATTAAGAAAAAATGTGAAAACATTCTGTGTTTCAGACCTCCACTAAAAAAAGCTCCTGGTCTTGGGGACATCGGGTTAGTTAAGGACCACAGAGCAGACAGCCTGTTGCTTGACTGGTTTTTGAAAGCTTCTTCAGAAAATATCAGCCCGTTCAGTTGTGTTATGAACCTCTGCAAGTATGGGGACTCCACAGCCTTTTCGATTCAGCAACAATGTTTGGCCACCCTCATGGTGAATGTTTTTTTTCCTACTATCCTGTTGGGATGACCCTTCCTGCAGCTTGTCTCCACTGCCTCCCATCCTTTTTCTGTGCAGCTCCAGGAGGGCTCTGGCTCTGCCTTCTGCAGGTGACCTGGCCAATTCTTCACCAGCTTTGCAGCAGCAGCTCTGCCACCAGGCCAACGCACCCAGATTTCGTTTGGACTTCATCCAACTTTTGTAAAGAGTCTGTTTTCAAATACAATCGCTTCAAACTCACCTGGGGAAAAGGGGACCTAAAAGCTACAATAGCTGCAGGCAGACGGGATTGCTTAATCCAAACAGAACAGGGCAATAGAGATCCGGGATCCTTATCAAGAGTGGTTAATACCAGAGCTCTTCGTTAAGTTACCCTACACATACTTCAGAGCAAGGTCCAGCCCTGGACAAGGGACGTGTGGCTCTTGGGAGCAGAGGCAGAGCTGGCCTGAGCTATGCAGAAGGTCAGATTAGACCAGATCATCCTCCAGGAGTCTGTGACCCCAAAAGGAAGGTACATACCATATCCTACCATATCCTTCCTGGCCTGTTTGGCTGTGTGAAAGATGGAACAGGCTTCTAGTTCAGAGATAGAGGGAGTGCCCTACTGCAGGAGATTGAAAACCATGTTTGCCCAATTATCGGCCACCGCGCTTAATCACTCTGCCCTGGATCTCTCTGGCAGCTGCAGGGGCAGTCAGATGTGGAGGCGGGAGGCAGATAGGATTTAATAAAGAAGCCTTTTTATGAAGGAATTCTTTGCTTTTGGCATTTTCTGTAGGAGTGGGAAAAACAATGCTTTTTCTCCAATAACGCCAGGGAAAGCAAGAAGAGCAGAGCTTAATATTTCAGCTCTTGGGCGAGCGGCCCCACATGTTCCCACTGCCTCCCCATCCCATGGAGATCCCTCACAGAGCTGAGGAGAGGGGCACAAGCGATCGGCATGGAAGGCTTGCCAGGACGCAGCACCCCTGCACTGTTCCTGGCCCAGGATCGCTCCTTGGGTGGACAATCTCTGGGGCTAGTGGCAACAGCTGTCCCATCTGCAAGGGACAGAGCCCCAGGGCCACCACTGTGACCGAAGTTGACCACAGCCCAGAGTTATGCCCACCAGCCACGTGCCATCACCCAGTAAGCCATAGCAGATGATGGGAAGGTTTCTGTGGGCTGAGCCCATGGGGTTTGGTGTCACTGCGGTGGTGGGACAGCATAGCCAAACGGGCCAGGAACTGGGCTGGGAACTCACCACACACTAGGGAGCTGTGCAGTTGCACCCCTGCCAATTTCAGCCAGTAATCCTTGCGAGCACATTGCTGGTGCCCAGCGTGTTCATCCTCCTCAGGAAGCATTTGATTGGCATTCAGACACGGCCTCTTCTGAACGACGCAACAAGCTGTGATTTATGTGATGCCTTTGTCTTCAGACACTGCTGTCAGCAATACCCATCCTCAGGCAAAGCCGCCGATGCCTGCAGATTTCCAAAGGTCACCATCATGAACACGCTGCCCTTGCTGAAGGATAACAAACAGAAGCTTTACTAAAAGTAGAAAAGATCATTTGTTAAATTTCTCCTGTAGCTATGTTCAGCCCCCTCCCCAAAAACCAGAGGCCCCAGGGGCAAAGTTTCCAGGACAGAAGAGAAACCGAATTGATATATTGTCCTGCACTCCAAAGAGCCTCCTACAGTTGCAGAAAATAAGTGATGTTTTCACAGCAGCTACTCAAAGCTGCTGTCCTTTTCCTAAACTGTCAGAGAGTTCAATATCTTCCATACACCCAGAGCAACAAAATAGCTTTCTCAGCATTAATGGGAAAGAATCCAAGACAAAAATCACTACGAACAAATTATGGTGGGGGTTTTTCTGCAGGAAAAATCAGTATTTGAGCAGTATCCCCTGGATACAAGAGCAGCTGATCACACCAGCTAGCTCTCACCTTCCTGATGCAAAATGGGTTGGTCTGTCTCCTTTGCTTGAATGGATCCAGCTGCACCATCCCCCTTTCTCCCAGCGACTTGCAGATCTCCCCACGGGCTCCTGCAATGCACAGATGACCTCCTCCCCTCCATGGGCACACCGCTGTGTGGGGCTTGTTCTTCTGCACTGTCTGCACCAACAGCTTTCAAACCAAATCTTGGATACCATAGGCAAGGTCCTGAGTACACCTGCAAGCTCCAGGCCTGCGAAACCCAGCAGGTAGAGGGCTTTAGGGATTTTTAGCTTTTAAATCCAACACAAGCAGCTTTTTGGACCCAAGAGAGCTTTGAGCATCTTGGGAACTGTCTTTTGTGACAACTCTGGGCTTCCCATTTGCATCAGCCTTTCTCCAGCCTCCACTCATCCCACTCACCGCAGGGCAGCAGCAAAACCCCTACCTGCCTTGTTGAACATCCTGAGCACTGAGGACCCTCCTGCAGGTCCCTGAAAGATGCCTTTCCTTCATGTATTCCAAAGAAGGTCCTCCCAACCTCCACCAATGGACTGAGGCTCAGGAATGCCACCAGCAAAGGGCCGAACATGAGCTTGTGCCAATGTTGCAACATCTCCCTGTTATCACCCCAGTTCCCGGGCACCAGGACTGCAAAAGGAGCTCTGCTCCTTTAGCCCATTCTCTCTCTTGGGTTCAGAAGATGGCTGGAAAATGTGAACCACCCCAAACAAGCCTGTTGATAAATGCCATTATTTTGAAGAGGATTAAGAACCATTTGTGGCTTCTAAGCTGTGATTCATGATCATCTGGGTCTAGTTTGTGATCTTTGAATGCTTTTGACTGGTGACTGTTGCAATTTCCCCGGGGCACTGATGGCTTTTCTCTGTACATCAAGTCTTCACAAAAAGCAGATTTTAGCCCTGGTACAGCAAGTGTTCCTCCAGCCTGTCATGGATGGGTCATAGCGGGGAAGTAGGTAGGTTCCCAAATTTTTCATTCCCTTGCAATACAACTTTTTATTCCTTTGAAACACTTTACTATTCAAAAAAATGCAACTTGACAGTGCTCAGATTTGGCTGAAAGATGATGCAGACATTGATGCAGACATTCATCCTGCAGGAGAATCACCTCTTCATGCTGTTCCACCTAAAGGCAGACCTGCCGGTTCAGCTTACCTCCTTACCCACCACACCTTCCTTGTGTGGCATCGATTTCTCCTCCGAGTGCCTTCCAGATTCTGGGAGAAGACACCATCCACCATTGAAGAGATGTTCTGTTTCACACCTTGTGTGGTGGCCATCACCCCACAAAAAGGTGACCAAGGGAAAGCCATCCCACAACAGCATCTGCTTTGGGGCATGCTTCTCGTCTCTATTTCTCCGCAATGGGTGCCATGCTCAGCAAGTCACACAGCACGGCTGGCAGAGCCGCCTGACTCATTTTTCTCTACTCCTCCAGCTGATGTGTTTGGAGGAACACGCTGCTCTGACAAGGTGACACATCCTGAGAAAGCCCACACTGCTGAAGACATCTCTCTGCTCCTTCTACCAGGAGCACCCAGTGCAATAGCAGTTCGCAGCTCTTTTTCATTCCTCCACAGTCAAATAAGCCTCAAGCATTTCTGTTTGATCTTGCTGAAGGATATGGAATAGATGTCAATCAGGGGAGACGAGCCCTGAAATCCCACATTTTTGAAGGCATCTCATAAACAGAGAGATGTCAGTAGAGGTGCTAGGAAAGGAAGGGCAATTGTTAATGGAGAAACTGCAATAAAAACCTGACTGCTGTTCAGCTGCAGCAGCGTTAGCAGCCTGTGTTGGATTCTTCTTTTAGCAGAGGCAACTGCCCTTGAATCAGTTGGTTTGGCTCAATTGATTGTGGAATAATTAAGTTCAGTCCATTGTATTGCATAATCTGGAGTTTCTTTAACCTGCTTCAGCAGTAAAGTACTTAATCTCATACAGCTCTGAAAGGGGTTATGCACATGAAATTAAGTCAGTGCAAGCCTATCGGGAGCCCAAGCAATAAGAGGATGAAGATAGAAGTGTCCAGGAGGCAAGGGGAGATCAGCAGCCTGTCTCTGCTTTGGTTCCTCTGAGTTGTGGAGGAAAGCAAGGAGAAAACCCTGGCATTACACATTTTAAATGTCCCAGGAACCAACACCATTCCTATCTGCAGAGCAGCTCTCGTAAACATTGAGGATTTACCCATCAAACTGAAGTTTGGAAATGTGCCTGGATGTTTCCAAAAAATCTGAGGAAAGACGTTTCTGTTTCTGGACAATCAAAACTATCACATTTCCTGGCTGCAGCGAGGATCTCTAAACTGAAAAATGTGCAAATGTGTTTTACCAGGAGTGGGCACATCCCAAACAAGGGTAATCAGAGAAACTCTTTTCAGCACTGCTCTACTTACATATGTTACAGATTGAAGAGGAAAATCTTTTCCCCAGTTGCCCTGGAGTATAACCATCCATGCTCTTGCTAAGTCCTCTTCCAGCTTTGGGGAGTGACACCAAAGCATCTATTGGCACCTATTGGCTTTACTCATGCTGCAAACATGGCAGATATGTTGGAGGAGGAACAGGGGACAGTGTTGGATTGAGACGAACCTCTTTCAGCTATCAAAAATGATCATACCTCCCTGCCTTACTCCTCAGAGTCTGATAACACCACATCGATCTGTCCCAGGCACGCTAAAGGGCTGTTGCTTGCTCACAGAGGTCCACTGAGCACCCAGCCCAGCTATTCACAGCTGCTGAGCAGGTCCTACCCAAAGCCAGCTTTACTCTCTGAGTTAACAAAATAACAGATGCCATTAAGAGCAGTTTTTTTAGCCTCATGTTGCGGGTCACCCCAGGGAGAGCACAGGGAAGCCCAGACTCCCAAAAGATGTTTCTGGCAGGGGAAAGCATCCTCAAGAGCCGCATTTGGACTGGGGTCTCCCTTGGACAGTGGAGCAGCTGCAGATTGAGCTGAGATTTCTCTCACAAACAGCTCCTTGAATTGCTCTTGGCATTGACTTTTTCCTGTTCAGCTAATTAAAAATCTGTCTTTGAGTCATAAGCCCCCATTAGTAATAATTTGCTTTGCACTTCTCCAGTGATTTATGGCTGAGATATCAAAGTGCTTTAGAAACATTAATTAATCCTTCTAATACCCAAGGGACTGATCCACTCTCCGCAATGCACCATTGGTGGAGTAAATGTAGGAAATCCCCAGGGTTTACTCCAAACTGTGGGAAGGGAGCAGCATCTGACCCAACAAGTTCGTTTCGGCTGCCTGCCTGCAATCAGGGAGATGTGCAGTCAAAATAACAGCACTGAATGTGCAGCCACAAGTGAGCCCAAGGCAAATCCAAGCTCTGTGCTCTCCAGCTGTGGTTCCTGCTGCTGTCCCTACCTGTCCGGAGTGGGGAAGGGGAGCTGCAACACCTTAGCTCTGCTCTGCGGATCACACTAGGAAAGGCATTTGGGACCAAAGCCATCTTCACGCAGAGCCCTCCAAGTGGCAGGGTCATTAATCAAAGCCACACCACTCGTGCTAACACATGTGTTTCTCTTGCTGTCCTGCCCGTTTCTCCAACCTGCTTCTTGTACAAAGTCACTCTTTCCCAGCTTGCAGTGCAGACCCAAGGCTCTCCCATACCTGAGATTTGGCTCCAGTCCTTGCCAGCGATAAGGATCGTTACCTCCATTGGCTTCAGAGAGGCTTTCATCCTTGCGCACACCAATGAGCCATTTGCCACCTGGTGTTGTCCCCATACTTGGTGTGTTGTCATCACAAGACTGCAGGGTGGAGCTGGCCATGCAGGGTGGTGCCAGAGGTGGGGAAAGGTATAAAGGGCCCAGCATACACTGCCAGAGACAGCATCTCTGAAAGCCTGAGAAGTGTCCCATTTCCACTTTTCCAGTAAAGCATCGCCTCAGCCATGAAGGCAACCGGTGTTTTCCTGCTCCTCTCCCTGGCACTCTGCTGCTACCAAGGTGAGTGCAACATTTTCCCTAGGAGCCATTTCCTCTCCTTGCTAAAGCTCCCAGGTCTGTCGCATGGGAAGGTGAGCCTGGGAACAGGCCAGCTGGTGGTGGGACCTTGCTCCGGCCCTGAGCAGGGAATACCAGAGAATGCTGCAACGGCCAACATACATTGTACCCGTGGTCTGTGAGGAAGCCTAAAGGAAAGGCTTTAAAAGGGTGTCTGGCATCTGCTCCCGAAACCAAGCAGACCTGCTGGGCTGACACGCTCCATTCAGGGCTAGGATTGGGCCTGGAGCTGGTGATTTCTAGGACAGTGCGATTCCTTTAGAGTGAATAGGTGCTATTTTTGTTTTAAGAAAGCAAACCCAAGAAGACAGGAAACATATATAGATACAAGGGAAAATGCAGCCCTCGCTACCAAAGTCAATGTTTAAGCCAACTGTGTTTTCAAAATCCCATATGGTGCAGAGGGATGAGAACATGAGCTGTTGCTGCTCTTCGGGTCCTGCTCACCAGGGATGTCTGCATTCATAGGTTCATTCAGAACAGGAGGGTTCTTCTGAACCTAGTCCTCGTCATCCTATTTACTGTGCGGTGGCTGCCGTTGCAGAACTCTCTGAGCACAAAATCTGGTCTCATTTCAGCTGAACTGAGCATGTAGTGAGCTAAAGCTCCTGGGTCTGGACCAGTGCTCGTTCAAAGTAAAATCCCTAAAACATAAACTTTGTGGCTATCAGGTCCTCAGCACCAAAACGTTTCACTCTACAAACTCACTGCTATTGGGCCACAGTGTTAATGTAGATGTAGCCTAAATCCTCCTTGTAGGAGACTTCTGGATCCATAAGCAACCTGAGGTATACTTCTCAGTACTGCCTTTTGCCGAACAAATCCAGTTTGTCAAAACACACCCACTGCATATTCCCAGCTCACGGCCAGCTTCTCCATGGAGAAGCTCACCAAAGTCACAGCTTGCTCCCACCTGCTTTGGTGTGAGATCTCTAGGTCCACCCATCTCTCCTTCTAGTAGAGCTCTTCAGCAACTTGTCTCTTGCTCTGCTTCCTTGTGGTACAAACCCACTAGCACAAGAAAAATCACCCTGGATTTACTCCAGCAGCGGTCCAGCGTCAGCAGGAGTTTCTCAGCTACCCATGAACAAGTGATAAGAGCTAACAAGAGACACCTTTGCTCCCCAGCAGCTGGCAGGGAAAGACACTAGAAGTGCATCTCACCTTCACAGGGCCTTGCACCATCACGGTGTTTCTGCCAGGGGAAAGGGGCAGATACAGTGGGGAGGGACCCGGCTGCAAAATGGGGGAGATCCAAGGGAAGAAATTGTTTGCTGGGACAGAGGTGCCTGCGTGAAGATGTAGAGTGCTCAGGCTAAAGCATCTTCAGTAGGTCCTCCTGTAAATCAGTCTTGAGTGATGGGTGCTAAGGCATTTTCTCTCTCTCTCCACCCTTTCTCTAGGAAACGCTGAGATGGATGCAGCTGCTGGCAGAGGAACAGAGGTGAAGGCTCCTATTTTTAAGTAGGGCAAGTGTGTGCCCAGCTTTGGTGAGACAGCACTAAACCATACACTGGGGAGCCAGCGTTGCTAAACACAGTGAAGTATAGCAAGCTGCTGGGTTGGCAGCCCAAAGATGCCAGTGCCTGGGAACCTCCTTCCACCTGCTGTGCCACAGCAAGATCCCAGTGATGGTACTGGTTTCCCCACTGCATTTCCCTACACTCAGTGGAGGAAAACTATTGATAAAGAGCTGAATATTACTGTTACTTGCAAAGAAGATCAGAGGTCCCATTCCTTTTTGACTTGTAAGCGTGAGGGCGGGTATTGTTGTGGAATAAAAATAACAGCTGGGATGAACATGACCAGGCAGTGCCCGTGGAGCATTTCTTACTCAGTACTGTCACTCCTAAGGGTGTGCAGCGGTGCCAGGTGGAGTTCAGCTGGCCAAGGGACAGCATGATGACAGGCAGTCCCAGTGCTTCTGAGAGATCATAGCAGAGCTCTGAGCAAGCTGGGATGGGTTATCGAGACACACAAAACACCCTGTGAGTGCAAAGCTTCTTTGGTAAACCGAAAGCACGTTTAATAATTTCAGCATTACCCTTTTGTGTCTCCAGGCAGCTTGTGGCAATTACAACCTAGGAAGAGGTTGTTCAAAGGTCTTTGACCCCGTCTGTGGCACGGACAACGTCCTGTATGGCAACGAGTGTCTGCTGTGCGTTCAGAACCTGTGAGTATCCAGACCTCCTGCAAGTCTAAGTATCACGCAGATGAGGGCTACTACATATGTCTGGGATTTCCTAGAAAGAAAAGCTGTTTGCCTGCACACAGCTGGGTGGAGCGTGGGCAGGGAGCCCGGCACATCTGGCAGGAATCTGGCCTCCCGCGCAGACGCTGCGCCCACTGCTCTGAGCACGGGGGCTCCGTCTGCGAGGTGGGTCCGTGGCACGGGGCTCGCAGCCCACGAGCTGCCCCCGGGCAGGGACCGCCCCGCCAAAAATCTCCCCGCTCCTGCAGCTGCCAAGCCGCAGCCACCGCTCGGACGCTGCGCTGGCGGGTGTCCAGGAACTCAGACAAATGGCAGAGCCCTCAAAGCCTGCCCAGATCTAGCAGGCAGGCAGAAAAATGTTTTTCCAGGTGACCTCAGACGCGTGGTGGCTGAGGGAAAACTATGGTTTTTTTCATCCCAGTAATTTATAGCTGAACTATGCTTTCTGTCTTCTCTGCATACGAAAGGAGACAATTTTCTCTGGGTATTTTTAAGAATGAGCCTTATATTTAATCTGTGCTGGTGCCAGATTGCACTATCTTAGCAGAAGGCCAGGCCCCAATGCTAGCGACGTCTCTGGCAAGACTTGATTCATTTCATCTGGCTTGGGCCCTAGGTAATTCTGAGTATATTTATACGTTGGAAGCACTCTGTGTCAGACAAGAGAAGGAATTACTTCCAATTTAATGCTATTAAGTGGTTCAAAAATCTCTGTTGGGAAGATTGAGTCTTATCTGCAGCCAGATGCCCCAGTGTGTGGGGCTAAGGGAACTCCACCCTTGGCTTTACCTGGTGGAGGCAGGGAGTGTTGGTGATCAGGCTCACACACCCATCTGCCATCCACAGAGACATCTCTCATGGAAACTCAAATTCCAGCTTTTCTATCCCTGAACAAACAGGCTTGTGAAGCCAAATTCTGCCTTTAGGAGCACTGCCTTTCAGATAACTCTGCAGTTACAAGGAAAAGAGTCCAGATCACCAGGAAAAAGAGCCTGGACAAGAATTGTTGGTCTGGTTGTCCCCTCATTAACCCAGGCTGCTGCCCCATATTCTGGTCCTGGCCTGCTTCAGTGCTGGTTTTACATCTTAAGGCTGAAGATGATGCAGTCAGGCAGAGACACACGGAGGATCTCCTGGACGAAGGCGCCACGGTTAATGACCTGGCGCGGCATGGCAGGGTGGTAATGACCATGCTGGAAGCCAGCAGCCCAGCACCAGCTGTCGGCTGTATTGTGTAACAGATGGGGGTGGGAGGTTCATCAGACACAACATCATTAGGGCTTTGGCCATGAACCAAGAGCGGGGTAAAGAGAGCGAGGAAGGCTTCAAAGCCAGCTATGCAGGGAGCAAAGTGGCATCAAGGATGCTACATCCCCTCCATTGCAGAGCACGGCTTCAGAAGGGATGGGAGACCTCGGTTGTCACAAGAACGAAAGTTTGGGGTACAAAAAAGAAAGACTGAGCCGGTGGCGTATCCAGAGCCAGCCAGGAGCCAGAGGAGGGAAGGGATGGATGAGAAAGTGCTGCTGGCACCCGCCTTGCGTTGACAGGCTCTGTGTCCCTGCACTTCTTCAAACTCTCACTTGTGCAAGCTCTCAGCAGCTGCAACGGGAAATGTTCTACTCTTGCAGGTCAAAGCCCTGAGCCTTGCAGCTCCCCTGTAACATTCCCTTGGAAGAAGTTCTGGGCTTAGGAACAGCAGCCAGGGTCATCTGGGCTAGGCACCAGGACTTTGAAGCTGCCTGGTGCCACATGTCTCAGTGGAGAGATAAACGGAGTGTCTTTGTCTATAAAGCTTTGGTCCATGGGGAAAAGTCAGATAGCCGAGAGGCAAGATGAAGTGTCATTTGCAGTTTTGTGTGTGCAACCAGTCTGACAAGAGCTGGAGGCCTGCAAGGACTCTGGGAATAACTACCGCGAGAGCATCTGGTGGGTGCCTGCGGCAGCGGTATCTCACTTGTCGCCTTTGGTCACTTCACTGTGACCAGCGTGCAAAATGCTTTATGCAAAACACAAAACAGCTTGAAAATCATTTCACTAGCATTTCTCTATGCACCTGAGAAATGGGTTTGTCTTTCCAAAGAGGAGAACATCATGATTCCACGTGAAAATGGAACAATTCAGAGTAATTACATCCACTACTGGGCAAAAAATAATAACAATAATTTTTTGCAGGTGCCTCTTTAATATTTTCCTCACTTTTGCTGCAGAAGCAATCAGAGGGGAGGCTGGAAGCAGGCCCAAGCCCAAGCAAGACACAATGGCAGGCATTTGTCTGTAAAAATGTACAAAACAAAGTCATAACCTTTATCGCCTACAGCCAGACAGGCATTAGAGGTGTCTCAGTGCTGTCCTGCAGCACAGAGGTGAATTATTCTGCCAGGAGGTGTCAGGAAGTACCGGCTCTTGAGCTTACCAGAATTAATTAACACATGTCCATGGTAACCCTGAACTCCCTGTCAAGAGTATGTGGCCTTACTTACTGTGAATAACACTTAAATGATGATTTCAGCAGTATTTACCTTTCTTTGTCCTCTGAGTGAGGCTCTTCTGTGTATCAGCGACCTGAAGGCATCCTCTAGCATTTTTAACCTCTCTTCCAGGCAAAGAAACACTAACGTGCGTATAAAGAACAGGGGAATGTGCCCAAAGCCCTCTCCACGCTCCAACTCTGCTTGAAACTAAAAAGTGCATCGGTTCCGGACAAGATAACACAAAGCTGTCCCTCACCTATACAAACTCTTAATAAAATGGAAGCATTGCTGTGTCTTGCACTGGGATTTCTTACACACACAGCAGGCCCCTTTCCCTGACATTTAAAATACCTTCCTGAAAAATATGGTTTGTTTTGGTAATGTCCATAAATAGCTGTGAGCAAATTACCAACAGAGCCCCAGGGACAAGGCTAGGACATGCCCAAGGAGAAAGCCAGGCTCTGGCATAATAAGGAGGCTCTTTATTGCATCAAGAATTTTGTTTTCCTTTCCTAAACTTCCAGCATCCAAGCAACAGGAGATTTTGGCATTCCCATGACTGGCAATTTTGTTAAATGCAGGGCATTAAAGCCCTTACTCCAGGGCCTTTGCCAGGAGGAAGAGTTCAGTAAGTCATCTCCATGCTGACCTGTCTCCAGCCTTGTCCATAAGCCAATTCCCCATCACACAGTCCCTGTGCACTGAGAGCCACCAGCCTCAGACTTGTCCTGCAGGTCATTTCTACCCAGTGTTTTTGGAAAACCAAAAAGGCCCCTTTTTTCCGGGAAAAAATCTTTTTTTTTTTTTTTTTTTTCCCCCTAGAGGCCTTGGAGAGCTTTGCTGCTGGCACCCCATGCCCGGACCCCTGGGCTGCGGGCTGCCGAGGGGGGAGGAGATGCGGCGCAGCGGGACGCAGGGTGCGGGTCCCTGAATGGAGAAAGGGAGGAGGTTTCGGCACTGGAGGCCGCTGTTGCTCCGCCGGAGCCGGTGCCGCTGCCGGAGCCGACCCCGCAGCTGGATCCCGCAGCTGGCGGCGGGGTGGCCCGGGCGGGCAGCGAGATGCGGGTGCTGCCCTTCCCAGCCCTGCAATGAGGCTGGAAGCCGCTGAGGAGGGGTAGCCCAGGCGCTCAGCCTCGCCACATCCCTGTCCGTCACCTCCTCGGGGACCCACGGGCAGGTCTGCAGGGACCTCACGTTCCATCTGGGGGGGTGCAAGGAGACGAGTGGCCCCAGAGGGCCTGCCCACAGGTCCTGTGCGGGAGGGATGTGTCTGGCTGGCACTGGCAGAGCCCTGCCGGCTGTTCCCCCGAGACCTGGGCACACCGCTGCTTGTGCCAAAGGACTGCGATGAGTCAACCCAAAACAGCCTGGGACAGAGCCGTCGAGGCCAGGGGTTGAAGCCTCTTGGGGCTCCCCATGAATTATAGCCTTTGACTAAATGGCTATTTGTATTTTAGGGAAACCAAATGCTCTGTTCTTAGCAAATCCCAAACTTCACTTTGGTTAGAAAGATGTGTTTGAGCTCTCTTTATGTTCTTTGAAGAAGTGGCTGAAGCACACACAAAAAAAAAGCATGATCAAGCTGAGAGAAAGCTCTAGCGCTTGCTTGAAATTTCAAATGCAACCAGATGCAGCTGAGGGGGGAAAGAGGGGCAGCACAGGCTCCTCTTCCCAGATCTGCCAACAAGTCTGTCTGCGGTCGAGGGAGAGATGAAAAACGACTCACTTTGCCCATATGTAAAATTAATGCACTAAAGGTGGTAGCCCCAAATAGGCTTGGGACTGTAAATTGTCTCGACATCTTGGCACAAAGGGGATCCTGGAAACATGCCTCTCACAGATGGGATATTTCTGATTCTGCTGCATCATGAGAAACGGAGCATAGCTTTCATCTGGAGAGGTCTCTGCAAGTGGGGCTGGCAGGAGGGGAGGCTGAGCCTCCTCATGCCGTTCACTCTTGGACTTCGTGGCATGGCTAAACCCAGCTTAGCTCCAAACTCATCCAAGTTGGTTTCTTCCATCCAGAAGAACGCTGGAGAGGTTGCACTGAGGCCAGCTTATGCCAAGCAAAACGTCTTCCCTGCCCATGCCATTCCTAGGAAACGTCACCCAGTATTAGCCAAGAGCATTTCTTTGATGAAGTGAGGTGCTGACCGAGCTTGCAAAACAGCAGGTTGCATCAGCTCGATGGTTGAGCGCAGGCTTCATCTCCCCAGGCACTGTTCTGACGAGAACTACCACTCCTGCTAAATGTCAGCCACATCCGTTCTGCAGCAAGGTCCATATCAGGCTTGAGATTATGGGAGGCAGCAGGTCAAGAGCCATCCTGTAGGTACTGCGCTGCAGAGACACGTTAGGCAGAACCAGTGGCAAGCTTCCAGGAGGGAACAGTTCCTGTCCATATTCCACTTTTGGTTTGAACAACTGCAAATCTGAGGAAGCTTTAGCGGGCACAAAGGTGTTTTACTGACCTCTAGACTGGGTTTCATTTTATTTATAGGAGACTTATGCCCAAAACCCAGTCTTCTGCCCCCATAAAGATTCTTCCCTGAAGCTGAGGAGAGGAGCACTTCGTCTCAGCTGCTCCTCCGCCATCCGCTTGCCAGCAGAGCCTGGAGCCGTCCTGCCAGCAGCCAGCGTGACTTTTGTGAGACACCAGCTTGCCTCTCTGTGTCTCTCAGTGCTGGCAAGCTGACAGGGGAAAGAGCAAAAGGGAAAGTGACGGGAGGAAGGGTAATAATGGCTTCAATTCTACTTTTCTTTCTCTGTCTGAATAGCTGCAGCCTTTCAGGCCACCTTCCAAGGGCAGCACTTCTGGCAGAGGGTGTTCGGGAGAGCCCTGAACGCATTTTAAATGATGCAACTGGGGAAAAACAGAGCTCACCAAAACACGGGAAAGGCTCAGCCATCCCTCTCCCTCCTCCTTCCCTTCTGGCTGCTCCCAGAGGGCTCAGCCAGGGCGGCGGAAAAGGCCAAGGGGCTCACGGGCACACAGTGGGCAAGGAGGACCCCAGAGGATGGTACAAACATGGGGGGCTCAGCATTTACTGCCTGGGAAAGCATGGGCACTGAGCAATGTGACGCCTGCCCCACCACCACACTGTTCAGAATAACAAAAATGTTTGAATGACTGAGGGGGAAACACCAAAAATAACCATGCGGCAGGCAGGGCTCCACAGAGAGCAAGATACCCGCGTGGCCCAGCCCCGTGCCAGCTCCCAGCCCATCTACAGCAGGAGCAGGAGGTTTGCAGCTGGCAATGTTTTCCCTCCTCTCCCTCCTCCTGCCATCATGGGGCATCTCTCCTGCACTCCTTTGCCAGGATTTGCTGTTCAGGTGGAAGCTTTTCAAAGCAGGGTCACATCCTGCCCACTGCCTCCAAAGCAGCCCTGGGTACTGCCAAGCTTTACGAATGTCACAAGGGTGACGAAAACCAGACAGATGGCCCCAGGGAGAGCATTTTCTGATCGGAAAACCATGTTTCTTTAAAATCCAGACTTTTCTGCCAATAAAAATTCTAGTAAAATTCAGCCGGGGAAGCGCTTCCCCTTTCTGGAACACTTTACTGAAGCTCCCGTCTGGGAGGGAATATCTATTTCCATCGATGGTGGCATTTGCTTTATAATGTCATGATAGCAAACTGAAAAGTCAGGATTAGAACTGGACCAAGGGACTTTAGTGCAAGGTGCAAGGCCACAGCTGAGAAGCATCTCTGGATTTTTGGTAGCTTCAAAATGTTCCTGCTTTCAGACCTATTTGGAAGGGGCAGCATTGGCATCGCCTTTGCCCACTGCAGCCTTCCCCGGCCTTTCTCTGCTAAGGCGGCTTCTATTTTAGCTGCATTTTCAACATCAGATTTGTTTTTCCACTCTAGAAATAAGCAGAGCCTTCCTCGGATTTGCTGCAGTTGCCGGAGGGCACTTTCTGTGGGGTATGTTCAGCTTCAGGAGACTTTTGCAGGGAGAAGCTGAATTAAACCCAGTTTGCCCAGTTGGCAAAGAGAGCTTTTCTTTGCAGACACCCCATGGGAACCCGCCTGCTGCCGGTGGGAAGGCTCTGTCTGATGCTGCCATGTGTCACCCCCTGGATCTGGCCCTCTGCAGAGGGTGCAGACAGAGATGTCCCTGTGCCCGGTGCAGAGCAGAGGTCCAGAGCCTGCTCTCCTTTACGGGCCAGGTCTGCACGCCAGACCTACATAACCGCTTCAGCTGCCGCTGTTGTGACGACCTCAACAAGAGATGTCAGGAGTGCCAGCAAATGCAAACAGTTTTATCATCGGGGAGAGACGGCTGCCCGGCACGGCGCAGCAGCACCGCTGCGTTAGAGGGTTACGCTGCCAAGCTTGAGGCCGGAGATGGAAATACCAATGGGTCCCACCCGAGTAGGAAATGATAGTGTTAACTCTCCGCAAAGCAAAAGTCTCGCTGAAATGGAAGGATGCTTTCAAACTGCAAATTTCCTTTCATCTAAACCACAGCTCAGGCTACCTAGGGGAAAAGCTGTCCTGGGCAAGTGTGTGGGAATGAGCTGGAAGCGGCTCTGGACCGATACAGACTGTCCATAGGGCTTAGAGGGGCTGTAGCAGGATCATCACTAAATAAGAGAGTGGACACTTCTGGCTGGTGGGCTGAAAGCACCATGATAAACCACAGCCACGGAGCAAATAGCCACAACTAGAGCTGCAAATTTGAAGCAGGATCTCGGCTTTTGCTTTCTAGTGTCTCTGAGCTGTTACAGACAAGTCAAATGACAGTAATAGTTTGCATTTCTCTCTATCAAAAGGCAGTAAGCTTCCAGGAAGCGGGAGCATCCAAAGTGCTCTGCAGCCAGCACAGACAGCGAGGCAGCCCTGCCAATGTTTCCACACTAGTTTTCTGGCCTTCATCCTGCATCAGGCACACTCCACTTACAGCCAGGGACAGGAGGGGCTGGAAGTGCCAGCTCCGCGTGGTGCCGGCACACGAAGCTGGATTCCTCATGCTCCGCACGCTGTCGGAGACCTCCCGGCGCTGCAGTCGGCATTAGCGCTGCGGATGGATTCGATGCTGAGAAGCTCCTTCCAGCCAAGCAGCACAACTCCTGGAAAGCTCCCAGGCAGAGGTCCTGCCCTTCACCTGTGCCAGAACAGTAACCTGTTGTAGGGCATGCCTCAGTGGGGCTGGATTGCAGGCTCTTTTCAAAATCTTAAGCGCTTTGCTAGTTGCAAAAGACGCCACAAATGGAAAATCACACGCGCAGTTTAAACCCCAAGAGGGGCTGCTGGCCTTGGGGAGGAGGTGAGGTCCTTCCTGGCACACCCTGGCATGAAAGCATCGGAAGATCCAGCTCCATCCCTGCTTTGCAGAGTGCTGGGAAGCTCTCCTTTGCTGGCAGATGGTGCTAATGTGGCTTGAAGCCACAAAGACATTAGGTCAGTGCAAGTGTCCAGCTTGCAGGTGGCATCACTCTCAGGGACCAAGATCTGATGCGTTAATCAGAGACCCCCTATCAGCCCTCTTTCCTGAAGTCAGCTTCGATATGGGGGAAAGAGCAGCCTTTCTTATACACCCTATAGCATGCTTTGGGGCACTGTGTCCCCCACCAGTGTCCTCATGGGCACAGATGGTGTTTAATTCTAGCAGTAGGATGCCAAGTCCTGAAAGCAAAAGCCAGGACGCCTCAAGTTGGGTCCATCAGGGGTTGAAACACGGTGGGGAAGCAGGAGCTGAGTCTGGACTGAAGCAGTAGGCAAGGCATGGCTGGGGCAGAGAAAGACGTCCCACAGCCCTTGCACTGATGGCTGCGTGCTGGCTCGAAGGCAGGGGACAAGCTAATGCCCATGGCAATGAGATGGCACAAACCCCTGATTCAAAGTCTACCAAAACCAGTGGGTATAGTGAGGCTTTGGATCTGGCCCCATCAAGACACTAAATGTAGCTGCAGCAGCATCGCTGCGGTTGCCATTGGGCTGAAAGCATTTCTGGCTGCCCTGGTGCTCGGGCAGGAGTTACTCCTCTTTCCTCACCCCATTCCTGGTCACAAGGAAGAGTAAGTAGCTGGCCAGATGTGACTGTCCTGGCCTCCGCTGGCCTTCTTGACCAGTTCAGGATGCTGCACCTGCAATGCTGCCAGCCAGCAGCAACGCAGCCATGAAGCAAAACACCTCCACCAGGTCTGGGCTCCTCTCCTATGACAGGCAGCAGAACCTGAGCAGATGAAGTGCAGGGCAGGAGCAGAGGTCATGCCCCACCATTGTGGATAGGATGTCTGAGGTGACAGCACACACGTTCACCCTGTCTGGAAAGCTCCAGGAAACATGCAGACCAGGCTATGGTGTCTTAAGCAAACCAAGTAAAAACAGTATGGGACAGAGCCCCACATTTCTGCCCTCTAACCCTTCCCTAGCCACTGACCACCCCAGCACCCTGAGCTCAACCACCCAATTCCACAAGAGCTTCTAATTTTCGTGCTCAGAAAGAGTCACTAACATGCCTGAGCTTTCCAGTTTGCCTGGCAGTGCAAGAGAGATGAGTATAGCAAGTAAACTAAGGTAGAGTTCAAGGGCTTTCTCTGGAAAAACCATTTGAAAGATTAAGCATAAACTGGCTGGGTCATAATGAGCGTCCCATTGTTTCTGCAATTCCTTCTAACTCCAGAGCCACAAATATCCCCAAGTTCTTGGGGGAAAAAAAAAAACCAACAAACAAACAAAAACAACAAAAACAGCTATCTGGTTACAATTAACTTCCCAAAAAGAAAAGTTCATTCACCCCTATAGGCACCAGGGCAGACAAACATCTTCTTGTTCCCGCTCTGACACATGTTCCCTATCCCGCCTTGGAGGCAGCTCATTGACTGCAAAGGCAGGTCTGTGCTTTTCCAACTCTCTTATAGGCAAAATGCAGGCTTTGGCCTAAATAGGACATCTGGACCAGGAAACATATATTTAGAGTTGCATAGCTGAACTGCCAATTTCAGAAATAAGGCTCATGAGAGCAAGGTCACTCCCAGTAACCGGTCCCAACAGTAGAAACACTTTCCCATGCAAACAAGTTCCTGTTAAAGGGAGTGGTGGATGGTATGTGCAGCCTCCACAAGTGGCACAGTGAATCACTTTAAGGATCTTGAGGCTAATCCAAGTCCATAGTTCTTACTTGCTTCTGGAAAACACTGCCAGGATGACCCACTGAAATGCAAGCAATGGAAATAAGCCCTGGAACTGGGTCTTCAAGGATCGCAGCTGGAGACAGTAAGTTCTGGAAACAGTGTGGATGTAATAATGAAAACTATGAAGGTTTCCTCATCCAAAATCCCGACCTGTATATACAATTGCATCTAATATATAGGTAGTGGCCAGAAAGGTCTTAACCCAATTGCAAGCTGGAAAATAGCACCTTTTTGGCATTATCCTCAGGTAGTCCAGTCTACCTGCTGGCATACACTTGTGGGGTCATCATACCAGCTTCCACACAACCTCTCCGCTGCTGCTATTCAAAGCATTTGAGTTTGGAAAATCCTTCAAGCACAACCTTGACTCCAGATGACCAGCCTGACATGTGTGCTCTGCACAAAAGGGTCAGCACAACTCCATATCCTCACTTGCTGTGCACACATTTGGCTGCACCCTGAGAAATAAGCCAGAAATCAGTCTGGGGCACAAAGCTGTTTGCTTATCTTTGCTGAAGCTGTTTTGCTTCAGCAAAGATAAGGCTAAAGACAAAAAGGAACTTCAGAGAAAAACTAAAAATATCACTGCAAACTTGTAGCCTGGCAATAGGCCTGACTGGGCATTGCCCACATCAGGAGGAGATACTCTTGTGAAAACCTGATGCTGGGTAACTCACTGGCCAGCCTGAAGATGGGCTCTTGCATGAACACCTGCCCCTGGAAAGCCAGGAGGGGAAATGTAACGGGGAAGCAGCAGGAGGTGCATAAATGTAATTTTCTCTTTCTCTGATCGAGCGTGTTGAAGAATAGCTTGCCCATGTCGAGACAGAGTGTGAAAACCGCCTGTCAATAGATAGAAACCATGAGGCTGTTGCACCAGTCGGGGCAAGAGGTTTTATTTCCAGACCATCAAGGGAGAAATAATTCTTTAGAAAAATCAATGAAATTTAAATGAGTACATGGGAATGGCTGTTTGAGTCCCAAAGGTCCATCTAGCCAAGCACTGTGCTTCCAGCACAATACGTCCTTCATCAGGAGAACATAGTTGTGCAGTTCCCAGGGGCACCATGAACACGAGAGATGCGTGGAGATGTGAACTGCCACACAAGGGACTGCCATCCACTCATATCCTCCCAGTTCTCACTGTCTGACCTCAAACCTAGGCTGTTTGGGTAGTTCCGCTGGCGGATTTGAGGGCCTGGCAACCCCCCGCGCAGCCTCAGTTCAAGGTCCTGGCCAAGGACTATGGGGGACCATGTCCCCATCAGCAGAGCCAGGCAGGAATTATCTATGCAGGAAGCTGCTCCCTGGCAGGCGGTCACATCCCCATCTGTATGGCTGGATACAGAGGAGCTTAACTGTCCCCAGAGACCCGTCTGGATCACGTCAGCTGGGCTGGAGGTCTCTGTCACACTCTGTCACCCTTCCTGAACCTGTGAATCAGCAAAATCTGTCTGTGTCCCACTATGGGGAAACTAGTGAAGTGTCTGGTGTGCTCCTGCTCATTTCTAAGGAACCTAATTAAATACCAAGAGACGCTTGTCTTTGTTCACAGCTTCCATTTTCTACTCAACACTCACCCACCAAGGTCTGTGGTCTCAGCTCAAGACTTTGCCCTCAGAGCTGGTTCTGGCAGTGTCCAACTGCAGCTCTGGAGTTGAATCCTTCCAAAATGCCATCAACAGCTGTGCCATCTCTCTAACATCATAGTAACAACCGCAAATTAATCAGGTGTTTTTCCAGTTTCTGTTCGATGGCTTCTGGTAATGGAATTTTTACAACTTCCCAAGAAACCATTTCCCAGCATCTGTGTCTTTCTGGTTTGGCTTACGCTCATCTTCTGGCCATGAAAGACAGACAAAAAAAAAACCCCAACATTTTCTTTTTTTTTTCAGTAGCTTTTTACACATTTGAAGAGCTTCACACTTATCCTGTTTTGCCTCAATCTTCAGTAAACAATTTTCTTTCTTTCTTTCTTTCTTTCCATCTCTCCTGCTAGTTTGGATTTTCTCTCCTCCCTGTTCCTACTGCTGTCCTCTATTCTTACCCTAATCCAAACCTGAAATCTATGGCTGATGCTTAGGGTAAGCTCCATCGAGCCTTTTCCACTGGCCTTCTCATAGGAGACTTTGACATGCAAAGATCATGCATTATTCAGAGCAGTTCTTTGGCATTTCTCCTTCGCTGACACACAACACAGCACCGATCATTTCACCTTTATAGCTCCAAGCAAAGTCTGTCAAACCTCAGCCTCTCTCGTAACTACTCCTTTAACATCCTGAAAGCCTTCAGAGCTCCTCAAAGCCTCATGCTGAGACCTGATGACTTCTTGCTCTTCCAGCCCTAAAAATGCACGCTTCGACTTCTACGACTGACAATATCTCTGCAAAGGAGATGTGAGAATTTGTTTGCCCTCCTGCTCTCTAATTGCTGTCCTTGCCCCCTGCAGATCTGTGAAGTCACCAGCCGTGATGAAATCTTGCATTGCTTGTGTCTGTAAATATTTTCTAAAATTTTATTTCTTTCTTAAGACTTTAAAAACTAGGCCAAAAAGAACAACTGGGATATTTAAAAATTAGGTTTGCCTTTAGCTTTTTTGATCAAGAATGCTTTTAATGGGCTCAGTTGTCAACACCAGGACCGACTTAATAATAAATGTCTGACATTTCAGTCATTATTCAGAGATTCTATCCTTCCCCTCCCTCCAGTGCCTGGCTGTTTACTTAAAGATTCACTCCTGTTGGTGTTTCCACTGGTGGCCCTGGAAGCTGGAAGGGGAGTGAAGCACTCTCTCCCAGTCAGCAAGTGACTGGGGAAGGTCAGACAGCAGCGAGGGCAGAGGAGAGGCTGCCCGGGGAGGGCAGTGCTATGGGAACCCGCTAATAAACCCAGCACAGCAGTGGCAGCTTGCTAAAGCCCGGGCTGGCTGCCACACGTGGATTAGTGCTGGCGTGGTGCTCCGTGGGAGGGAAGAGTGACAAGCTGGGCTTTGCTGGGGCAAGAGCCTTCAGCTTTCTTCACTTTCATGGGCTTCTACACCACTGCACAGACTGTTTGCTGCTTCTTTTTGGCCAAAGGAGTGACCCTGCTCTGCAGAATAACCTTCATCCCAAGAAGCAGAGTTGACAGCAGGTGCCAGGCCATTGGTTTTCATAAAGCATATAATAAATGTTCAGATTTTTAAACTTCACTCTCTTATTAGTAAGGTCCTGGCTCAATGCGTTCTGTGTTTGGGGGATTTTTTTCTTTTTATGTTGTATATGGCAGCCTAATTACAGTCATTACATTGCCTCGAACTATTCAAAAGAAGTTGCCTCACATAATTACGTGCATGTAAGTGAGAATAATGCCATGTCTAATACTGCGGGACTCCACGTACGCTGGAGGAAGCAGTCCATGTTCTCCCAGCGGAGATCTGAAAGGGTTAACAACACCACAGCTTGCACCCAGGCCAAAATGCAAGTTTCCAGCAGCATACGAGATCAGTTGCCTGTCATCTCCATCCCACGATACCTGTGTCCTGCCCTGGGTATTGTTTGCTATATTTAGCAAAGCTAGAACAAATTTTTCCTGCGGTGTAATTCTCGCAGGTAATTGCCCACCCCACCGAAGCCACCGCAGGGCTGATTTCCAGGAGACCGGCACCGCGCGCATTATCCATTCAAGAGACGGCGAAGAGCTCAATTCCTGGAAGTGCTTATTACTATTGGCTCGTCTCGCCGATCTCGCTGCAGCCTAGCAGGCTCCCCACCTTTTCTAGTGAAAACAGAATTAAATAGCACGTTGGTGGAGCTCCCACCCGGCTGCTTCCCCGGGGGAGCCCACGTGGCTGGCAGCGCCAGGCGCTTGCAGAGACACGTTTTCCCCAGGTCAGGCCGTCACAGCTAGTTCGCTGTAACTTCAGCTTGTTTGCTTGGCTGATGGAGATCTGAAAACACCAGATAAGGCTCTGGGTGTCCTTCAGTAATCGCAGCACCGCAACGTGCTCACAGGGGAGATGTGGCTCCTGGGGGGTGTGGGGGGATGCACAGCCTGTTGGCAGCTTCATGTCCAGCTCCATCCATTTAGCTCCACGACCAAAATCTTTTACTTTATCCGAGAGGCTTGAACGCCAAGCTCGGACCCTATTTTCACGGCCTTGAGCACTGTCCCGCCATCTTCCCACTCTGTTTCTCCATCTATTGAACAAATCGCGGCAGGGACTCGCCGCCTCCTCAGCCAGTTTGCTGCTGTATGCCCTGCTGACACCGTACACCGTTTTGTTATGCAAAAAATAGTACAAAGGGTCCCTTCCGCGCAGCAGCAAGCAACACAAATATTTCCTAAATGAGACCAGCCAGACCCAGAGGCAGATACTGGTTCAATCTATAGGGAGACGCAAATTATTCCGCTGCATGCTTGACTGCCAGGAGGAGTTTTGCAAATGCTTTAATGAAGCCTGGACCGCACCAAGATGAGGATGTCAGAAATTGATTCCTGATGATCTCCAGTACGAAGAAGCTCTTCGTCTGTCTTTCCGTCCAAGTTGCTTGGTTTTACTTCTTTTCTCTTTAGCAATTAAGTGAATAAGTAATTACATGGGCAGAAATAAAACCAGCAAAAAAGCGAGTAGGAGCGAAACCACCTCCAGGAGACTGGGGGAAGTTGAGGCAAACGACGGCTGTAAGGAGATGGCCGCCTCACAGAGCCAGGACTCCCAGGACAGAGTTTGGTCAATTAGAGCTTTACCAGAAGCAGACTGACTTAACAAAATATACATAAACCATCTGGCCCTCAAACTTCTGTTTTCCTCATCTACCTGTCGCTGACAAACACCAGCCATTTTTTACATAGCCTTGGGAAAGCTCGTGCTCTGCAAATCATTAGTTTATGCAATTATGTTTTCTCTGTTGAATGTCACATGTGCAAAGGTCATTGCTGGAGATAGGAAAGGGGCTTCTGTTCCCAGAAGAGGCAAGAAGACATGCCATATTTGGCCAGAAAAGGAGATATCATTGTCCTTTTGCTGGCAGGACACATGTCCTTCCATGCATCACCTGCCTCTGGTTGCCTGCTTTGCTGTGGTCCCTCTCCCAATGGCCACATGTCCTCTCACTGGGGTTCACAAGGAGACTTCAAGTGTGAAACTCAGTGCTGTTGATAAAAGCTCCTTGCATGATGTATCTGCACGCCTGGAAGGTGTGAATGGCATCTCAGCTCCAGTGGCCCAAATGTTAAATAGCAGTGACTGGAAAGGAGCAGGTCCCCTGGAAGCTTGGGGATGTTGGTAGCTTAGGCTGGGACTGAAGAGTGAATACACCTCCCTGTTTCCTTATTGATGATTACACCAGCTTTGGATTAAAACGAGTGAAAGTCAGAACAAAGGTCCTGCTATGGAAAAAGAGCAAAATCAATCAAGGAAAGATAAAAGTGTAACAACCGGTCTCTGGGATCCTGTTTCTCCAGCTCACTGGATGGGCAGGTGAGAACCTGGCTGGACTGCAGGCTCAGAGCACAGTGCTGAACCGTCCCTCCCTGCGGGGCACTGAGCAGGGGGAAGCTCGAGCCCAACAGCCAAGGAAGCGCTGAGCGGACACAGTCGCTTTAAAAGCCTTGCCTGGTGCTATACTTGAAATCTGGTGCTGGCCCATTTCTCAGCAGCATGTCCCACCAGGGCCATACCCCTTTTTCCCCCTCGTTTAGCACTGCCAATGCACCACAAACCACGTAAAAATCTTCCTGATTCAAAAGAGCTGTGCCTAATAGACCACCTATCTCATTGCTATTTGTTTTGGCATCCTTGACTGCTTTAAATCCCACTTAAAGCTGTCTAACAACCAAGATTACACCAGTCACAACTGCCATACAAACATCTCCGTTACTCTCTGTACACTGGAAACATGGGTTTTGGTTTGTTTTTTTTCCCCCTTTCGCTAATACAACAGTGGCAGCAAATCACACTGAGGTAGGAGGGTGGGGTGTGAGGATAATTATGTTGTCCGAGTCCAAGTTATGACACCAATATTGCCTGCTGGTACCAGACACTGTGGAAGTCTGTGTAGGCTTGTAGCACAGAGGCATACTGAGCAGGATCCACAGGTGCCCGGTTTAATAGCCGTCGCTCGGCGCTGCCATCCAATTCTCCTCTGAATAATCAGACAGGCTTGGCTGGTGCCAGCCAAAACAGACATCGCCTGTACTACCAGACCCTGCTGAGAGCAGCTCCAGAGGCGCCCAGCCTTCCTGCACAGGGACAGGATCCGAGCTACGAAGCAAAGTGTCCAAAAGGATTTTGACAAAGTGACATTTAAACAACGGTTGAAAATTCATCCAACCCACGTCACCTGGTTGCTGCCGGTCTCTGGCTATTTCCAGTCTCCCGGGTGCTCATACGAAGCTACCCCAAATCTCCAAAAAAGGGTAGGGAGGATTTTTGCGATGCAAAATTTAGGGCCGTGATTTATGTCAGTCCAGTTGACACGTGTCAATGAAAGCATCTCCTTCCAAGCGTCCCTCTGCCTGCTTCACACACACCTTTCCAGGAACTCCCCAGCTGCACAGCTTTCCAAGGAAAGGCTAATTTGTGAAATAGAGTTTTTTGTATAGAAATGCTTTGATTTTGGTGACTTTTCCTGACGTTTCCGATTTTCTTCTCCAGAAATTTGTTTGTAAAAATTAATTTTCCCCATCAGTTTTCCATTTCAAAATTATCCCGCCATATATTTCACTAACTGTATAAATTAAAATATTTACCTTAGATTTAGATTAAAAAATTTAAAACTCAAAAAAAAAAAAAAAGAACAATACAGAAATCCGGCATGTTAAGGAAGTAGTTCCTTTGAACCAGCCAAAAGCATCCAGGAATTCCTAGGAACTTCTGAAATAAGACATTTTCTGCCATTTCACACTGGACACACTTTGGGATCCCAGACCTCCTACCAGAAGGCGCTCCAGCTCCCCCATGTCGGGTTCTCACACCCCACTGCTCTGCCACAATGCAGTACTCATGATCTCTCTGTTTCTAAGTGCTTCAGGACACTCCTCAAAGCATTTGCTCTGACAGGCAGCTCCCCGAGCGCTCTGACTGTCTGTGCATAGCACTTCATGCTCGCACAACTTGCATCAAAGAAGGTAGAACGATGGGACAAACCTAAAACCAGTTCTCGCAGCCTTTGCTCGTGTGCACTGCTCCAGATTTCTATGGTTTGGCCTTGTTTGTGTTTCAAAAGCCTTCAAGCAAATATTAGCTGAGAGAAAAAACAGATGGTGCAACTAAACACCAAAATTCTCCACCACAGGATGCCCTGCCAAATCTCTCAAACCTTCTCAGGACGGCTGAACGGGGAAGGCTGGAGCAAGCAGGCTCTTTTCTCACACAGCATCAAGACAGCAGTCAGGCGAAGGACCATTCATAAAGCCACTAACCTTTTCCTTACAGCGGAAGACCTGAGAGTCCTGGAAAATCAAGGCAGAAGGGCCCAAAATGCCTGTACTGAACCTCATAGGGTCTCAAAGCAGTAACCACAGACCAGTGCCTTCCTCTGTGTGCAACTTTCCCATAGCAGAGGCAGAGAGCTGAGCAAAACAGCTCTGGAGGTGAGAGGATGGGAGGCTTTGAGGGGGAAACATGGGCTTGGTTGCTGCAGCTCCTTGCATGCAGGAGACATGCAGGACCAAGCAGGAGAGCATCCCATCTCTGCACACCAGCCAGCAAATGCACAGGGGTGCCTTGCAGAAGGCTGCCGGCAGCCATCAAATAAATGCCCCTGCCTCCACGCTGGCACCCTCCTACATGAAGGAGCCCAGGAGACCACCAAAGGACTGCAGAAAGGCCTGAGGAAGCAGGAGAAGCACCTGGGGCTGCACCTGGAGCACGCACAGCAGCTGGAGGGGAGCAGACGGTGTTACGAAGGAGCAGAGAAGGATCTTTCCCCAAGAGCTGACCCTCACCCGCAGGGCTGGCCAGCCAAGACCTTGTTAGTGGAATCACCTGCCTGCACTGCCAGGACGTGTCCTCTGGCACTCATTTGGGAGCAGCATTAGACAGTTCTGCTCTTTTCCAAAATGCTCCACAGAGGCTCCCAAATGTGATTTTTAATATTAGTTACATTCAAGGGCCAGATATTCACCTCCCAGCTTGTGCCACCAGCATCTGGCCTAAAGCATACAACACGCTGGTTTCCCAGGAACGCGTGAACCTGGCTCAAAAACCCCACAAAACAACCAAGTAAGGTCTTGATAGCTTTGCCTTTCCTGACAGCACAAGTCCAGACCTCGGGAGCCAGCATGTGGCTTACAGCACACCCAGGGCTCTTTTTTCCCTTTAAAAAGCTTCATCCTTTTTGTGTCTCAACTTGCTCAGTTTGCTTTGTGGGTTTTTGGGTTTTTTCCACTTAAAGTCACTACAGCAATTCTATCAGTTGCGCTCCCAACAGTTTGTTTGGTGCAAAATACAGAAGGAAGCATTCCTTCTCCCAGACTAGTACAGCACAAGCCACCTTCTCAGTTTCACGGCAGACACGGCATGAGGTCAGGGCATTTTAGACCCCTCCACGCTCCTGGGGACAAGGACCAAGTGTCACAAAATCCCCCTGCCTGCCAAATCCAGGCAGAGGCTGCCAGAAAGAAGATCATAGCCAGAACCTGCGCACTTGTTTCCCCAGAACAGGCAGGGTTTGGGATGTAGAGGATTAGCAGTAAACTCTGCACCTCCTTGAGCAGCTGGGAACCACAGCCCCTTGGAACGGGACAGTGGTGGCACAGCTTCCAGAAAGCACAGGAAGCCCTCGCCGAATTTCCGAGTAGAGCTCATCTCTTCCAGGCACTGACGCACAGCATTTGATGAGCTCCATGTGACTTTGGCACCACCAAAAAATGCCGCTTTGCAAGAGCAGTTGGGAAGGGATATGAGGAATAGCGAGCACTCATCTCCATTGCATTCAGCAGTGCCATCACCAGCACACAATGTGCCAGGAGTCTGATCATGTTTCAAGGAATGTTATTGCCTTGAGTCCCAAAGGAGGAATTCATATTTCCTCTAGAAAGTGAAGTAATCCCAACGGTCCTAGCCCTGCTGTTGCAGAAAAAAGCTTATCCCATGTTAGTCCTGTATGTGACTTGAATCCCTGCCCAAAAGCACTGTCCTCCTAGATGGACAGCTGTCCTTCTCCCCTTTGCAAACCTCCCTTGGACCTTGAGAAATATGCATGCCATTTGAAATCACTTGCAAACCAGGGAGCTGTTGAAAGTCAAATAACACCGTGCTCTCGCAGCTGGCTCACAGGGACCGGAGCACCAGCCCTGCACCAAACCATCCCTGCCTGCCACCCACCCTGCTCCAAAATGCTGTGCTTGCTCAGCCCCCGGGCTATTCAGCTTCCAGCACGGGCCAGTAGTGTCACTTAGGCAAAGAGAGTGAAAACAGGTTCCCTAGTCCACCTTCTTCACCTCTAATATCCAGTAATGTCACAACTGCACCTCAACCAGGAAAGAGCAGCTCATCAGCCTCACACCTACACCTTGCTGTGGTTTATTACCACCGAGGCCCCTAGATGCTCGTCTTACCCTCCTCTACTTCCCCTGCCTTAGCACATGCTTAAAAGCACTGCAGCAAATGCTGTGGCCCATGCTCAAGAGCTCAGGTTTTTTATGTGCAATGCACTGCTTCACTCCCCCAGACATTATCTATAGGGAGATTTCACCCCTCAGTTCAAGACACACACAGAACAAATCCCTGCTTTGCAATGACTGTCCAGGGCTGTGGGAGGGACAGCTTTTATTACTTTTCCCAGCTGTAGATGTTTGTTTTATTTTCTTAAGAGGTTTCAATACAAGCTTTTCTCAAAAAGCTCTCTCTCCCACAAGAATCCAGCCTGCTCCTTGCTTTTATCTCTGCAAGAAGGAAACAAGATCTGCTAACACAATCACTGTGTTTACTTGCTCTTAAGTCCACAGAATCAGGAGACATATGCCTGCACACAACAACCGCGCTATGTCAGAGCCATTTCCAAGTCATCTGCTTGGGTGTTTTATTCCAAAGTATGTTTGGAATTTTTTTCCATGTATGTTTGATTTTTTTTT
>KZ505820.1:779156-824453 GCA_002844005.1 Limosa lapponica baueri
TTATATACACAGACCAGACTTCACTGGCCCCAAGTTGAAACCAGGCAGCTCATTCCTGCAGAAACTGGCTGATCTTCCTGACAGAGGGCCCAAAAACGCTGGGAGGGGTCTGGGCAGGGCTGCAGCCCAGAGCATCCCATCCTCCTAGACCAAAAGCAATCCGCGGCTCAGCCTCCTCCACACCCAGAGAGAGTAATAGCTTTGCACAGCCCCAAATTAACCTGCTGCCACAAGATATCACCCAGGCCATGATCTTAGCAGTGTTTGGAGGAGGATTAAATATTTATCTGGAAAACAAGGACATGCACAATTGCATTTGGCAGGATTAGTGCTAAAGCCCATAAAAGACCCACTCATCGGAGCCGTAGCCAGTTGCTCCCTTCCTGGGGACGCCTGGTGCACACCAGCAGATGGGTGCACACTGTGCCAAGGCTCCCTCTCCCCTCCCAGCCTTGTGGTCTGCGGGAGAATGACTGTCACCTCCTCCCACGGACCTCAGCCTTTCCTTTTTCTCTTTATAGTGCATCAGAGAGATGAAAAACCCCGTGCTGGTATCATACAAACTGCTCCCTCATGAGCACAGTTTAATTTATGAACAGCTGTGTTCAAGTGACTTGAGGACCCTCCTTGGCCCTTGGACACACTGGAAAACACGTGAGCCTTCAACTGTCTGAAGGATGCTCCATACCAGTGTGAAGCCAGCCAGCACCCTCCAGTCCTCGTTAGAGCTTGGAGAGCTTTGTACAACACAAATAGACCAGCAACCTGGAAATAAACCTCCAACATCCTCTCTCTGCACTAAGTGAAGCTTAAGAAATGTATCACAGACTGTGTCTATAGTCTGACACTATATCACAGCAGATGGGATCCTGCTAAGCCTCCTTGGGATCAGCATTGCAGCAACCAAGGGGATGGGAAAGACCTGAGCATCCTTTTCTTCTCCTGCACATGTATCCTTGTACAGGAAAGGTGCCTTTGAATAGCAATATTCTTGGAATAGCCAGGATTTATGGCATGCCAAAAATACATACGCAAGCAGGATGTTGTTCCGGAGATCAGCCACAGCCCAGCAAGGGTCTCCCACGGCCCTGGGGAGCCGCCTGGTCTCCAGGCAGGAGCAGTTCCTTGCCCAACTGCCAGGCCCCCGTCTTGAACTCACTACAGTTGTTTTACACATCCTTTCCTTGCAACATTTATTTCCCACAAGTATGCTCTGGTTTACACAGCCCCCAGCAGGGAATATCAAAGATTTCTGTCATAATTTACCATTTTGTCCAGGACAGGATCTCGCTGGGAAGTATTTGTTTAAAAAAGAAAAAAAGCATATTAACACATCAAGGAGGTCACTGTCTTTTCTTTTCACCCTGTATATAATCCACTAGAAATTAGTGTGTTTGGATGATTCGAGTAAGCTTCTGGCTTCTCCCATCTAGCCAGGAAGAGCAGCAGTCCGTCACAGGGTCAGGACCTTTCCATGGCTTTTTAATTTTCATTTTTCCAGAGGAAACAGCTTAGCACAAGTCCCATTGCCCTAACCCAGGATCTTTTGCCAGAGTTCATATAAATGTCTCTGAAACCCAATGGGGCACCCTGCCAACTCCTCTCAGCCAGCACTCCCCAAGGAACTGCTCTGTACCCAGATGCTTTGTTTTCCAGGTACTTTCTACTCCTCTTCCCCCTCTTCCTTTGGCTTTTCCAAACCCAGCCCAGGCTGGGGAGAGCAGCACAGAGCTGCACCTCTGAGCCCTTCTCAGAGCTGAGCTGCCATATGTGATCTCCCAAGTTGGCTGCCACCTTCCAGGCATAACTTCACCATCTGAGGCTTTCAGAAGCTCCTGTGTTTGCCAAATCTCACATCCCTATTCCTGCAGTCCCAGACTTTTCCTGGCTTCTTTTGCACTTTCCCAGTTCCCAGCATTGCTGGAGCCTTTAATAACTGCTGCTTTACACACACACACAGAGAGATGTCAGAAGACCTCTCCTTGCCATTTCCTGACTCACTCATTCTATGGTTCATCACAGCACACTTGGGGAATATCTCAGTTTATAAGCATTTCTGGTTGCTGCCTGCTCCATGTAGCCCAGCGAGCTGGGCCGAGGTTGCCGTGCTGCTCAGGCACACATGGTGGATCAACCGTTGGATGTGATGGGTCTCAGGTACCTCCTTCCTTTTTGGGGCTTGCTACCACTGATATTCTCCAGCCACAGCCTCTGCAGGTATTACATCTGCCAATTCCCAGGCTGCTTCTACAGTGTACAGCAGCCCATGCCAGTGGGAATGCCCCTGCACGGCTCCTCTTGGCTCCAGGTCCAGCTGCTTCCTTGCATCTCACTGCATGGTCCATGCAGGTGGTACTTCTCACATCTCTAGTGCTATGTTCTTCAATTAACTCAGATCTAGCACACTAGTCCATACGGCCCCTCAGAAGCTCCATAGTCACCAGGCACTGCACAAGGTTGGATTTTGAGGAACTCCTGTGCTCAGGGGTCTGCAAAAGCGGTGTGTTTCCCCATGACCCAGGTGGCCCTGCAAGCCCAAGACTGCTCCACCACCGCACTCCCAGTACCTTGCACCCAATGTCCTTCTGCGGAGCTGGGACCGAGGGTTCCAGCCCGGGGACAGGCACAGCAGCCCGGTCTCTGGCTGCTGGCTGGGGTGGGCCAGGGTACTGGTCCCAGTGGCTGGGGGAGGCATCGTAGGGGGGACACTGCAACCATTCCTCTCTGCTGGCTGCCTGCTGGGGCTGATGAAGTAGGGTGAGAGTTTGAACCCTGGAAGCTCCCTGGAGATATTGGGAAGATGGAGCACACTGAGGTCAGAGCCTGCCCCGAGGGTCTTTCCTGCCCCTAGGCAGCAGGGATCTTTTATTGGGATGGATTAGGGCAAGGGGGCCAGAGAGGGGATCCTGCTCCAACAACCAGAGCCCTTTATCCCTACATGGCAATTCCCATTCTGAGACCTCCAGATGAAAGATTCCTCCTAGAGCAGAGCCAAGCAAGGGGCCCTGGAATAAAGCAACACCCCAGTGACTTTAGCTGACGCAGACATTCCTGACCAGATTTGAATCTTGCTTTGCAGGAGGGATCCCTCCGCAGGCACACGCCGCACACACCAGCCACTTGAGAAGCTCCCGGCAGCTGGTCCACAGCTCTGCTACCCAGACACACCACAAGGCTTCAGCAGATCATAAGCTTATTAAAGATGGATCTGTTCTTCGGTCTGCAGAGATAAACACATCAAAGGCACTTTGGTCTGTGTGCCAGTGCCGCCGGTATCCCCATTTGGCAGAGATGGAGGCTGGGATGTGCTCTCAGTTCCCAGCACGGGGTGTTGGGGGAGCTCAGCCTGGCTGGTTTGGGGAGCAGCAGGATCCACCTCCGTCCAGCTTGGGGAGCCCAGGGCCACATCCAGACTGTAATGTCCATCCCAGGCTATTTGCTCAGGGGGCTCAGAAGTGTCTGGTGAGGACTGAAGCACCTCACTCGCAGTGCATCGCTCTGCACAGACCATGCAGAGCCAGGGGGGTGGCTGAGCTTTGCTGGAGCTCTGCTGACAGTCCACAACCTGCTCAGCTCGAGAGGGGGAGCTAGAAAGGGAAACAGGTCCTCGCACAGCTGGCCCGGCAGTTGCTATTTGCACAGTGCTTTGAAACCCACAGATGAAAGATTTGAGAGACACGAAAGGCTGTCACTGCCTGTTTGTCATTTGGTGTGGTTCCTCCCTGCCGTCACACGTGCAGGAGACAAATTTCAGCAGAGGCGACTGCAGCCCTGCGGGAATGATGTCCAGCCCAGAGCATCCCTGCCACCGACCAGGAGCACGTGAAGCCTCTCCTGGCTGTGGCCACAGAACCCCCAGCACATCGGCGTGGGCTCCTCCACCTGCCTTGAGTTGCTCAAGGAGCAAATTTGCACCCCAGCGTTGGCTGGGCTCAAGCTTCCTCTTCCCACTTTGCAGCTATCCCCCCTCTTTTTCCTTATCTCTCCCCAGTGCGACCCGAGAACCTGAATCCTTCCTGTGGATCTCAGACAGCCCAGCTCCAGGCTCAGCTGTGCTTGCTCTCGGGGGGCTCCCACCGATTGCAAAGCCAGATTTGTGCTGGGAGAGAGTGATGGCATCAGGCATCCCGGCAGCAGGCAAGTGTTTGCCTGCAGCAGGCAAGTGTTTGCCTGCAGCAGAGAGCCACTCGGGAGGGAGGCTTTGCAGGTGGCAAGCAAGCAACAAGGGCCCCGAAACCTTAACATTAGTGAGGAAGGTGATGGTAGCAAGAAAGAAGCGGCGGTGGCGGGAGGCAGCAGGCATCCCACACCCCTCTCTGTGCCTGGCACGGCTCCGCGGAGCCCGACACGCCACGTGCCCGGAGTACGGCTCACTTTCAGCGTTTCAAATTTGCCGGATGATAACCTCGGTGTCTGAGTTCACAGCTCAGATCCCACCCACTTTGTGGTCTGACTCATGTTGCAGTCACCGCGCTGCCTGGATATGGTACGAGGAGGGAGGGAGGAGAGGAGAGAAGAGAGGAGGCAGCCGCTGCTCGCAGCACACACTTCTGCCTTCACACACTGAGCCACGCACGCCAGGGGAAAGTTGGAGGCAGCGCAGCCACCGAGGGCTCCCACCTGCTCAGGGGCTGTGGGAAAGCAGCACCTCTCCCAGGTAAAGCTTTTGCCTTACTTTTGGCTTGGTTGTTATGCTGGTAAATCGCTTTCTAGGTGAGATCTTAGAGGGGTTGGCGGGTCCTTGCTGAAGCCGGGGTGTGCTAAGCACCCTGCAACAGGCCACCCAGGTCAGAGCAAGAGGGTGTCACTCATCAGACCCTTGTGCCATCATAATCCCGCTGTGCCTGGAGCAAAGGCCAGTTTGGGGACTTTTGCTGGCCCTTGCTGGTGGGGATCAATGGAACCAAGAACCTCAGGGTCAGAGGGAGGATGTGGGTGGACCGTGCCCACGGTACAGAGGCAGAGTCCTGCCCTGCCTAAGCATCTGCGGGTATGAAGAGTCTCTGCTCAAGCAACCTGCCCATGAGGTTTGCTGTAAGACAACTTCTTGCTCTGAGCTGCCCAAGCCCTTTCTTGAGCACCCCAGCCCCTCCACTCAGCCCTCTGCACCCTGGTAGGCATCAGCTGGAGCAGGCATTGCCCCGTCCAGGGGCACAGTTGGCTCTGTGGGGCAGGGTACCCCCAGGGCTGGGTGCCACTGGCACAGGGAGGGTGGGTAGTCCCCAGGGGTATGCAGTGCCTGCTGTCCCCCATCCAGAACACGCTCCGGCAGGAGGCTGAACCCTGGGACGTGCTAGGAACTCATGCAGCTCCAAGCACACCCTTGAGCCCAACACCTCTGCTTCAGTTTCACCTTTCCCATACACTCTGCAGAGCAAACTTTTGAAATGCTGACTGCTCTGCTGGTTTCTGCATATCTTTTTAGGTTTTCTGCTTTCAATGGCCCCAAACTCCCTTTTACCTACAGAGTCCTTTTCCTCCTGGGGAGTATGATTGGGTGCTGGTGGCCGTGATGGGAATTGTGTCCTGCCTCCCTGGGCCCCTCTGCTCACACCAGAGGCAGTAATTGCTGCTGTGTATCAGTCAGGGTTCAGGCTGGAATGGGGCAGAGAGAGCACAAAGCTCCAGAGACCAAGGAGCGGGGACAAAAGTGTCTGGGGATGCAGCCAGAGAGGACCTCAGTGTCCCCCCACGGCCCCAGAGAGTTTACAAAGGGGCTCTGCAAAAATGAGATTTCAACTCAGAGGCGTGCTGGGGGCTGCTATGGGGTGCAGCATCGCATGGGAGGTGTGGGGAGGAGCACAACCCTTCCAGAATGGCTGCTCATAAACTGGAAACAACCCCACAACCTCACGAAAGCCCTCCATGGACAGCAGGGCAAGATAGTTTTTGACCACTCTCACACTTGTCCCCTCTCGCATCGCCTTCAAGCCTTAACTCTGCCAAATTTGGTCTTGTCCTGTTGTGAGGCAGGCTCATGGCTCTGGATTGAAAAAGCCCTTTGCCAGGGTCCCTGCAGTTCCACTATCAAACCTCAAACATCCTCTTTCAGACCAGAAGAAATCCCCACCCTCCTGCCCATCTCACAGCCTTGGCTGAAGTACCTCTCTCAGCTTGAACAGATGTTTAATCTCTGGAAGCACTTGAACATAATTTTAGAAAAACCCTTGACGCTCTGCTGCAAGCTCTGCGGGGCCAGGGAATTTTCTTTGCTCCGAACTGACTTGTGCCAGCACTTTGCTCAGAAAGAAGCTAATGCAGGAGGCAGAGTGACATTTCAGGTCTGCCTGAAAGCAGAACCATCCTGTCCCCAGGTCGGAGCTAAAATGCTTCGTGCAGAGCTTCTCCTGAGCCCCCAACCATCGCTGTCGGTGCCCTTTCAGGTGGTGGGAAACGCTTCCCAAAGACAGGTTGCCACACTCAGGCGCCCACTGAGTGCTCCTTTCTGCCCATGTATCCACTTGTAGTGCCGATGTACCTAAGCTTTTAACAGATTTTAAACAAACCTATTACGCCAGAAGTAGAAGCACACAAACAGAGAGCAGCAAATGCATTACCTACGCTGCCGGAGCAGGCACTGCATCCCATTAGTCTTGCTGCAAAAGTGCACAAAGTGCTGGGATAAACAGATGTTGAAGGAAAGGATGCTGAAAGATGGGGAGGAGGAATAAAAGGGTAAAATGCAACAGAAATTTCCCATCGGTAAATCACAGCCCCCTCCCCAGAGGAGACAATTGCCATTTTAAATGGGAACACAGTGGATCAAATCAAACATGGGCTGCAACAGAGCAGAAAATATCTATTCAGGCAGGAATTACTATGAAAATTGTAAGGAGTCTAGCGGGGAGACAACAGCACATTACAATGGAAGGATCATTAATGCTCCAGAGAAGCTATCAATAGAGTTCCTTAAAGAACAGCCTAGAGATAAATTTTATTTAATGGTTTTCATTTGTGATCTTGGCTCAGAAAATGGGAGTTTCTCTAAGAAAAATGTAGTGGTGAGAAACTTGTGAAAAGTTTTGAACTGGACAAGGGACTAAGTACTACAGGAGAAGAAACAGAATCCAAAGGTCGACAGAAACACAATGTGCTGGCACAAGTTCATATGCTTAGGGACTAACGGCAAAAATTGCTACTCTAAGCAGCTGAAAACACCATAGGAAAAATATGTGGCTTTTAGGGAACCCTGGGATGACTGCAACAAAACAAATGCAACCTGACAAGTCTTCACAGCAGAGATAGTGTCCATCGGAGCACCAGCACCGCTGGAAAAGGCACTAGAAGAATGACCCAGAAGTGATGCCCTGCTCTGGTCTCTCACTGTCAGGAGGGTGGTTTTGAACCAGGAACAAGTCCAGGCTGTGATAATGAGGATAATCAGATAAACGTAAAAGCTGCCTGGTGAGACAGGGCTGGAAGGGTATCATTTATTCAGGCTATTGCTAAAAAGGCTGCCATGGGAAACAGCTGCTCCGCTCATACACGAAAGAGGAAATGAACTTGCTCTGCCAAAACACAACAGGAGCAGAGGACACAGGACCTGGTATTAAAGTTGGCTGTGAGTGACCTGGGCAGAAAATCAGAGGCAGGTGTGGAGTCCCAGAGGACCAATGCTCCAGGAGAGAGCCCCAGGCTATGCCCATTGCCCCAGGGACTGCGCTCTGACGGCAGTGGGCTAACCCCGCAGCCCTTCCCGTCTACACAATGCTGCTTTTCCTGCAAAGGCATGTCCAGAGGCTGTGATCACTCAGGGGAGTGTTTCCATGAGATAATTTGGCTGAGGGATACGGGAAAGTCTCTCACATGCCTGCCACAGTTCGGGTTGCGAAGGGTTCGCAGGCAGCCGGGCCCTGCAGCCCACATGTGCAGGGAGGGTGCCCATGCCCAGGCTTTGAGAGCCACTGAGAGCCCAGCTCTACCTGGGCTTCTCTGCAGGGATGGGGACACCTCTGTCCCCTTCATCCGGGGACCCCCGCTCCTTCCTTCCACAGCTCAGCCCAGTGGCTCCATGTCTCGCTTGGAAAATACTTTCTACTCCCAGCCCGAGGGGAAAAAAAAAAAAAAAAAAAAGAAAGTGCCTGTTTCTTGCCCTGACCTAATTAGAACCCACAATAAGAAACAAAACTAATTCTGGCAAGGTCCGTAGCGCAGGGCTGCACCGGGGGATGCCCCACAGCGCTGCCTGCACCGTGACCAGTGCCGAGTGTGCCGATGTGCCCGGAGCTGGGACCCACCAGCTGAGCCCCAGCAGAGCCCACGTGAGCTACGAGAGCTGGTGGCAGGAGCAGGTTGTTGATGTGTGGTGAAGCAGCCACGTAGGAGGCTGCGATCCTCCCACAGCGTTTTCTAAGTGTGCTACTCCCCCTATAATTTATCCTGCCATCTCCACATCCCTTTCACTTGGAAATACCCTTCTCTGAGAACAACCTGTTCTCGTCATTACCATCAGCAGGCAGGCAGAGCTCAGCTTGTTCCATGCTCCTTTTGTGCGCGAACAAAGAACTTTCCATGGCAAGAGCCTGCGCTGCAGCAGGAGACGAGGAACTGCTCCGCACACTGCCATCACCACTGAAAGCATTGCATCCCTTTCCTGACAGCCTTAATCCAAGCACCCAAGCTTAGAGGACACCCTGTCCAGCAAGGAGTTTGCTCTGATCAGCAGAGGGCTTCCTACAGGCCAGTTCATCACTTCTCATTACTTCCAATTCCTTTGGAAGCAGCAGGGATGCAGGTATCATCTCTAATCTCACTGGTCCAGTCCCCATCTCTCCACTGTACAGCTCCTGGCAATCAGTGGTTATTTACTCATGCAGTCTCCCCAGTATACTCCCTCCCTTGGCCCCCATGCCTTTAACCTTGAATCAAATATATAAGTCACCTGAAGAGTATTTCAGTCGGCTCCACATCCTTATCTCATTCTTGCAGGGCAAGTTTAACTTTAAAATCTCACCTGTGTCCTCTGCAAAGCCTGGATCTTTTCCTTTCCTGGAGTTTCTTCTGCTTGCTCCATCTCTGCAGCTTGTTGCACCCTGTGGTGAATCAGCCTTACCTTCCTGCACAAACCTGTGCACCACCAGGGAGGGCTTCACTGCCACTCCATGGGCTGCATCACCCATGGGGACAGGCAGAGGTCTCCCCCACCAGCACACCAGGGAGGAAGGAGAGACCCATCATCTCACCTGGGAAGTGCATGGGGAGGACCACAGCTGTGGCACAGGCAGCTCCATGGGGGTCCCAGGCAGTCAGGCTACTCAGCCTGCTCCCAGACTCCTCTCTCTCACCTTTGTAGTGCCTCAGTTTCCCTTTAGGTGCCTTCCCAACATGAGCATTGCTTGCAATCACACAGGAACCAAGGCCCCTTTAAATCTAGTAGCAGCGTGATACCAGAGACCACCATAACCAGCAGCTAAAAGCTCTTTCGGAGGTTAGGGGGTTTGCTGTGTTGTTTCTGCCCTTGCAAAATACGACTTTTTGTTATTTACATAGAGACAGAAAACAATCATAAAAAGTAAGTCTGTAAGGGATGTTCTCCATTCTGTGTCCCTGTCCCACAGCAAGAGCAGCTCCATCCAAACTCTTCCTGAAAAATAAACCTGCCTGCTGCCATTCAGCTGCTGGGAACAGGACCAATGGAGCTGTCAGAGCCCTTTCAGCCACCTCCTCCCCCAGGCATTGCACCCCTGATAAATGGGTTCTTCTTCCCTCCCAGGGCCCTGAGCAGAGCGAGGATTTCCTCTCCAGGCTGCAGGAGCCAGCATGGTTGCTGACAGCAAGGACAAACACAAGGCATGGGCTGCTGCAAAGTGCAGTTACAAAGGCAAAGTTTAATAAACAAGTACTTAAGCTTACAGCCACTGCCGAGCTTCAGAAATCACGGAGTGGTAACTAATTTTACCAGGTTGCATAAGAAAAGTGAAGTGCTTTCTCAGGAAAACTCTTTCCTCCTATGCTCCCAAGTCCTCCTTTTATCACAGCCTGCAGAAAACTGGCATGTCTAAAGTCCCTGCCCTTCTCTCAGCATCCCTACATTACGTGGACACACCTAGGGCTGGGTAAGGCCAGCTGGCAGGGACATGTGTGCCTGGCTGCCATGGGACCTTCCAATTCAGGTTTAAGTGGGCTGGAGCATCCAGGAAGGTGCGGATGCCCACTTTCTGGAGGGGTTTGAGAGGCAGCACAAAGGACTTTTGCCCATTGCAGCTCTGAGTTGGTGCTTTCTTTGCAGATTGTCCTCGGGAGGTGGCAAAGCTCTGTCCCTGCTGGAGCACTGCTGACTGCTGTCGCCAACCAAACATGCAGAGCATGTGAGACCCCACGGGACCCAACCCCATGGTCACTCAGAGGAAAGGAGAAGGTAGGAGAGGAAAAGGGAGCAGTTGAGACCCACCAGCAGCTGACACAGGGGATCAGCTCCAGCACTGAGGTCCCAGATGGGGCCAACAGGCACGAGCAAGTTGCAGGACCACATCTTTCCCTAGACTGTCATTCCTAGCATACAAGGCTGAACAAGTGAAGCAACTCTGCAGTGTTCTCCAAGGTCACTGTAGGTCCAAGGTCACTTGGGAAGGGGCTCTAGGGCCGCCTGGTAGAGGCTCTCTCCAAGTAGCTTTGGAGCTGGTGAGAGCAGGACTGATCCATCCATATGACTACACTATGGATCAGTGTTACAACTATACAAGCTCTCAAAAAAGGATGGACTTTCCTGTGCAGCTGCTGGTCGGGTCCTGCCTTGCCATCCTCATTGTGATCACTCTCTGCGGTAACATCATCGTCTGCCTGGCCGTCACCCTTGACCGCCGGCTCCGCAGCTTGACGAACTGCATCATTGTCTCTTTGGCCATCACTGACCTGCTGCTCGGCCTCCTGGTGCTGCCGTTCTCTGCCTTCTATGAACTCACCAAAGAGTGGCCCTTCGGCAGCACTTTGTGCAACATCTACATCAGCCTGGATGTCATGCTGTGCACAGCTTCCATCCTCAACCTCTTAATGATCAGCCTGGACCGCTACTTTGCTGTCACCACCCCACTTCGCTACAGCCAGCTGGTCACTCGCTCCCGGGTGGCTGTAGGTTTGGTGGTTATTTGGACCGTTTCACTGATGGTATCTTTCCTGCCCATCCACCTGGGCTGGAACACCAAAGGGACAGCAGTCCAAAACACAGTCCCCAACTGCAGCAAGGAGTGCATGCTGGAGGTGAACCCTGTGTACGGGCTAGTGGATGCTTTGCTCACCTTCTACATCCCTTTGATCATCATGTGCATCACCTACTACCGGATATTCAAGATAGCAAGGGAGCAAGCCAAGAGGATAAACCACACGTGGTGCAGCAGCAGCAACACCCCCACGCCACCCATGGTGAAAGAGCACAAAGCCACCGTCACGCTGGCAGTGGTGTTGGGAGCTTTCATTGTGTGCTGGTTCCCCTATTTCACAGTGTTTACATACCGGGGGCTGGGGGAGGACAGGATGGTGCAAGGCACACCCCTGTCCATTGTCCTCTGGCTGGGCTATGCCAACTCAGCCCTGAACCCCATCCTCTACGGGACGCTCAACAGGGATTTCCGAGTGGCATACCAGCACTTGCTGCACTGCCGGAGGACTAGGGACCCCAGGATCTCCTGCCTGCCTCCCCTGCAGAAGGCCCAGTCCAGGGGCAGGAACTGCAGGCAGGACGAGGGCAGGCAGGAGGGTAAACCCCTGAAACTGGAGATGAGGAACGGGAAAGGGATCTTGCTGACTGATGGAGCCCTCAAGAGGTAAGGTTCTTCTTACATGCAGGGCTTTGGTGGTGGGTTTGCCCCTGGAGAGAAAGGCAGAGATGGGGACCCCAGGGTGTCCATGAACTTTTAAGCAACAAGCTGATGCCCCAGCAGGAGATCCTTGCCCAGGCAACTCTTGCCCTTTGCAGCCACTCAGAAATTCACCATCACCAGTAAGAACCCGGCTCGCATCCCTCCATGCTGGCAGCACAGGTCCACTACTCCAGCTTCACACGGCTGGCCACCTCTGCAATCACCACCCGTCCACAGGCAGCACAGAATGTGCCTGGCTTTGCTGAGGATGGTTTTGCCACCAAGGTCTGCTGTGCAGAACGGGGTGTAGCCATTAGCTGCGGCTGCTCCCCAAAGCCATCCATGCCTCGCTCTCTGGTGGCGGGCTGCCAGCAGAGCCTGGGCACACAGCAGAGCCTGGGGAGAGCTCGGGAAAGGTGACTGCCCATCACAGGGTGGGCAACAGGGTCTTAGCCCTAAGGCAGAGAGTCAGGGCACCCACAATCAGGCTGAAAGTCCCTGCAGGAGCCAAGATCTGGGTTCCCATCTCCCTGCAGATCTGCTCAGCAGTTTCCCTTCCCGGCCGAACCGCGCATCCTCGGCATTTCGGCTGTCAGTTTGCATTAGCAGAGAATTCAGCCAACAGCAAGTTCCATTCCCATCTCTGGAAAGGAGCAAGAATAGCCAAAATTAGGTTGGCAAATGTTTTTAGAAATACAAGTACCCATGTAAAGTTAGAGCCAAAAATTCCCTCGGCGTCAACCAAAGCATGTCAGAGGGGTCAGGCCCCTTGGAGGGGTGCATGGAAGCAGGATGGGTGCAAGGTGGAAGAGCTCTGCTCTGGGCTGTGGCACCAGTCCCTTCCCAGGGCACCCGTGTCCCCACGGGGCTGAGCCGCAAGCACACCGCCTTGCCCAGGGGGCATTCACCCACCTGAGCATAAGGAGGACAGAGAAGCACAATGTCTGCTGTGGTGCAAACCGCTGCTCCTGAGACTCTAATCTAACTTCTAAGCAGTGGCTGATAAGCAGCCCAGAAACTTTCCATCCATAGATAAGGAGGCCTTTGACTCCCCGTTCCTGGCGTGCCAGCAAAGGAGCTGCACTTGTGCTCTCCTGCAGCACGTGCCCTTGGTCCTGTCCCAGAAAAACAGTCTCAAGCCACCGAAAGGAGAACGTGAGGAGGTGAACCAAAGGACAGAGCCATCTGAAAGGCTCACCCAGCATCGTGCCTCCCCTGGGGCTCAGACACGACCTTACCCAAGGCAGAGGGACAGCTTAGGGCAGGGGACTCTGCCCCAGGATGGATGAGTGCAGACACAAGACCTGAGCTCCTGGGGCTGCTTTTTCAGCTTCCGAGGAACTAATAAAGAGTGCAAAGGTACAGCATTTGGTAAACATGGGTGCAGGCATATATACAAAACATATGGAGAGCATGGGCCTGGGGTGGGACATGCTCTGCAAACATACAAAGAGAAAGAAGGAGCTGTGCTGTTTACTCACAGAAAAGTGCAGCTCCTGGGCAAACTGGGACCTCACACACAGGGGCTCTGCTGCTGGACAGGGAGCCCTTGACAAGGGGAATGGGCCAGAGGGACTTCCCTATGCAGCTGAGAGGGAGAAAAGGACTTCTAGAAATGCTGCCTTATCTCAAAGGGAGAATAATGATATGGACTGAAAGAAGAGGGGACAGAAAATGGGTTTCTGTTCCCCAGGCAGAGGTCTGGGTTACTGACCTCCCGGCTTTACCCCTCATGGCTTTCCCAAGTAGACGAGGTCCTTCCCCTGCTTCCCTGGAGGGCCTGATCCTGCTTTGCATCCAAAGCCCACAATGGAGTCAGGGGCAGCCAGGGGACCTCCATCCCCAAACTCTCAGCGGGCAGGTGCCCACTGCCAGCAGGGCCTGGCCAAAGCCTCAGCACAGGGACCCAGCATGTGGCTCCAGACCATCCTCACCCCTGCAGGGGGAAGTTCCCCCACCGCTAAAATCAACCCCAGTGAGTCTCCCAGCTGGATTTGCTCCCAAGGGTGCAGGAGGTTGGAGGGAAGAGGGCAATTAGCAGCAAGTACCATAACAGCACAGATACACGAGACCCAGGAACCGTGGGGCAGTGAGAGAGAAAGACTCAACCACAGCAATGTTTCTTGGCCTTTCTAAATCCAGAGGTCTCCTTCCCTTCCTACGTAGCACCACTGCTGTGGTTTCTGCTTGCAATCAGATAAGAGTTGCTCAATCATCAAATGATCAGTTACCACTTTTACTTTATCTACTCTTTTTAGCCTGCTCATTTACACAGAAATGATGCATCAAGGACCGCGTGAGGCCCCTTCCAGCCCTCTTTTCCATAGTCAGATATATAAACATCTGCTGTTGGCAGATGATCTGGATCAACTAATACCACACAAGACAGGTGGGCACGGGATTTACCTGTACACCAGAAACCTGGCAGCCAATTTCACCCCAAGCATGAACCGAGCTGGTTCCTCTCCCCCTTCCTGTCTGCGTAGTCTTCCCAGTCACCTGCCCCGGCCATGTTCATGGAAAAAAGGCCAACACGAATCACTTCACAAACTCATAACCCCCCAAATTAGGAGGGCCAGAGCTCAGAAGAGCTCAGCTCAGAGCAGCTCCACAGGGTGATTCAGGGAAAAGTGCAACCAGTAGTATTTTGAACCATTGCCCTTAATAACAATGTTCTTTCCTGTTATGATGCACAGAGAAAAGACCAGCAAACAATAGTGGGAACACTGGAGAACTGCAGCCAGTCTCAGGGATGTCAGGAGCAGGAACAGGGAGTCAGAGTCATCGCTGCTTTGGAAATCAAAAGGCCACGGGAGCACCACAGCCATTAAAGGGCTGGAGGCATTTCCATGGGTGAGGACCAGGTAGGGTGGAGAGCGCAGGGCCAAGCAGGGATGCAAGGGAAGGCAGCTGCTTCTCTCTCCCCACCATACCCCAAAGAGGAAAGGCAACTCATCCCTTCACACAAACCCGTCAAGGAAAGCACTGCTTGTACACATAACACCTGATGGACCTCAGGAACCTGCCTCACTGCGCTGGGACAGGACTCTGAAGAGGAGCGTACCAGGCACCGGGCTGCAAGTTGTGAGACCAGTCCCTGAGGTCCAGAGAGGTTGAAGGCCCGAGAGAAGGAGCATTCAGCGCCAACGGGGAGGTAGCAGGGAGAAAATGACAGAGCTGAGCTAGCAGCTCTGAATTACTCTCTTGCACACATCATCTGTGCTCAGGGCAGGACCATGGCCACAATATATGGGCAGAGAGAAGCCAGTTCCCATAGAAAAGGATCACTGTCCCAGTCACGATGTCCCTGTCCTAACCTGCCTGTCCCGGCTGCCAACCTCGAGGAGAAGACGCCAGGCAGACAGTACCCGGTGCTCCACAGAGCAAAGCCAGGCTCCACCACGATGGCACTCACCAACTGATCTCTTCTTTTTTCTCTCTTTTCTTTCTGTCTTTATGTGCAATTTAACCCGTTCCAGCACCGGAGCTTTGCCGTGAGTCTCAGCCAGCCTGCTGCCCCAGGACCCACATCTCCCAGCCGTCAGCTCCTGGCTGCCCTCTTCCAAAATTCTGTGAGGTTGAAAGGACAACACTCAGTTTTCCTCAGGGAGAAACTCAATGGCAGAGGCGAGGGCCGCAGGGTGAGTACGGGGCCAGAGCCACCAGGTGGAAGCAAGGGGAGGGGGCAACTCTCCCTGCTGTGGCACACACTGCATTTTCCCCTGGTCCAGCCATCCCATCCCCATGGTACTTGGCGCAGAGGGTGATACCATCAGAGAGGTGCACCCTTGCTCCTTTCTCCAGCATCATTTGCTCTCCAGACACAACCCCAAGTCCACAGGAGGCACACAGAGCTGTACTCCCCACTCCCAACTGCCTGGAGGTGGGGGCTTACACAGCCGCTGTGAGATGTCCTAGAAGATGTCTGCATCCCGCCTGTCAGTCCACACGCTGCAGAGGCAGCTGTGTTCAGACCGTGGATTTCCAGCACACTTCATTCTCATGCAAGCCTGCATCGGCCTCACATAAATTGCCGGCGGCTTTTGCGGTGATGCTGGCAGGGCTCCCGGGGTGAGGAGCTGATGCTGCACCAGGCTTTGCCATGCTCTCCCCATGGGCTGCAGGACATGGCTGCCATGAATGGGGATGCCTCTCAGCTCCAGAGAGCCACTTTGTGGAGCACTTCTCGGGAAGAGCCAGCCAAGGTCACCCTGACCTCCACATGCTCTCCCTCCAACGCTGCATGCTGATAACCTGGGCTCTCCCATATTGACTGTGCCCTGCGGGAGAAAATAGTGTCACCCACATGCTGGACGCTAGGTACACTTGTCCCTGCTGCACACTGAGCACGGTTAACCTTATCCAAAGTCATGACAATGGTGACAGCTTGTGCTGCCTGCCCACACATGAGGCTAGGAGGGAGCTGGGGCTGCTGCAGGAGATCGCAGGGCCCACCACCCTGGGGCACAGCATCACCCTGCACGTCTCGGAGGGACTCCCCGTGAAACGCCCTGAAACTGCCATTGCCCATCAGCAGAAAGGGAACCAGGGGTTTGGAGAGCAAGGGGGCAGGAGCAGGGCAAGGCATCGAGGTCCCCCTTAACCCAGCAGGGCAAGTCCCTTGATGCGACACACCAAGGTACAAGCACCACTCGGCACCGAGGCCACAGTGCAGAGGCTGCTCCCCGGAATGGCATCACAGTGGCCCCAATGCTGCCCCATGGGAGTCAGCAGCATGAAACCCCAAGCCTGGAGCACACAACAGCTCACGGTGAACCTCTCCGGGGGCAGACACGATACTCACCACTCCAGCACTGCAGACACACGGCAGAGTCATCTCTGTTGCTGTCATTGCCCAGCAGCAGAGGCTGAGGGGATGCCAATTCCTGCTTTTCTGCTTCATGCTTTCCCCTCTCTGTGCTGCACATATCTTCCGAAACACATTTAGTTTCCATGAGTCAAAGGCAAAATACCAGCCATTCCCCAAGAGACTGGAACTAGGTGATCTTTAAGGTCCCTTCCAACCTAAACCATTCTATGATTCTAATCTAATCAGCAGAATGAAGCAAAGTCAGTCTGGGGGAGAGGTTTGCAGGAGATCTGAGGTCCTAGTGTGGCCACAGATTTCCTCTCTGCGCTGTGGGGGTGGGGACAGGAAATGTCACCTCGCATCGGACACCCACCTGAAAAATCCCCAACCCACTTGCAGCGGTGGGGAGAGGGGCCATGGGAGAAGGAATACCCAGGAGCAGAGCACCACTGATTCCAGGACACCTGCTTTTATAGAGGCATTTGCAGAGGTGACAACCCCGCCACTGCTGGCTGGCCCAAGTGGTTGGAAAGAGCATGCAGAGGAAGCCACAAAGTAAAGAGATGTTACTCAAAGGGATGTCAGATGGTGGGTTCTGGGGTGTCGTGAGCCTGCTCAGCTCTGCCCAAACGTCATCACTCAGCACACAGCCATGCTCTGCTGAGAACATCCTCACAGCATCACACCACAGTCCCTTCCAGGCACAGCGGGTGCTTAATAGAGCATCCCTTGTGCTGGGGAGCATAAAAGGGGGGGAAGGGACCTACCTGCACCCTGCAAAGTCACTGAACTCCCTCTCTGTTCCCCTGCAGGATGCCTGTTCTGGCATGCAGCGTTTGCTCCAACCTCAGACACTGCTGGAGAGGCCTTTGCCTGCCCAAGTTTCTTCCCAGGAGGGTGGTGTGTTTGAAGAGCCATCAGAGGAGCTGCAGAAGAGCCTCTCCCCTGCCCTGTCGAGGCCATGACACCTCCAGCGTCGAGCCCCACAGCAGCAGGCAGTGATGCCTAAGGAGCTGGGTCAGAAGCCAGCGTGTACCCCCAGTGGGGCCAGGATGGGGCTGTCCTCCCCAAGCCCAGGGCAGTGGGTCAGGCTGAGGGGGCACATGGCATAGGGAAAAGGGGCTGCAGTCAAGGTCTTGGCACCAGAAAGACCAGCCTAGGATGGAGAAGCGGAGCACAAGCACTACCTTCCCTGGTGCCCTGTCCAAGGGCCATATCCAACCCTCAGAGGGTGCAGGAGTCCGGGCAGAAGGGTGGATGATGTGGCAGGAGGGCTACTCATGGCAGATGTCAGCAGCCACTAGTACTGGTTGATCATGCACAGGATGCCCAGTCCTACAGCATCTGTGCTGGGGCAAGCCTGCCTGCCTCCCACGTTGGGGAGGTTTTGGCATCGTCAGGGCTGACCCTGCTTCACATTCCCTGTCTCAGCCCCACTGCAAGAAGGAGGGAGGCCCTGGAACCTGCTGGGCCATGGGGAGACACTAAGCAGCCGGGGTTTGTCCCCAGGCTCTGCCCTCCCCGGCAGCTCAACACTAAGACCGCCAAAACAGGATGTTTCTGTACTGAGTCTGTGCAGAAGCCATCAATGGTATAAAAATCTATTTAACACAGAGATGACTGATTAATTTGGGCGTGCCCTGTCCTGGGAAGAGCCCCCCTTTCCCCCGTATCCTGCTGTCCCATCCCCATGCCTCTGCTGGGACAGAGCCTGGACAAACACACAGCACAAGCCCCCCAGGACACAGGTTGCAGCCACCCCAGGCAGAGCTGGCACCCCCACAGAGAGCACCTTGCCCTGGGGGACCTGCTAAACGATCCCCCCTCCCAGGTTCCTGAGCTGGTGGGAAGAAGGGGCAGCAGGCAGCAAGGACCAGGTAGGACAGGAACAAAGATCCTTGCTGTACTGTGGAGCAAGCGTTTTCTTCCTGGAATAAGCCTGACTCATATCACCCCCGGGCACAGCGTGCTCGTTCTGCACCCCACATCATCCCCAGGGCACAGACAGACCCCTGTCTGCAGATTCCCCCCAGGAAGGGAGGGTGCTGAGCCCCCAAGCAGCTGGTTTCCTGTGTGCCGGGGCTCTGCCCTGGGTCTCAGGTGCCCCTCCAGCCGCTCCGGGACACTCCTGCCCCGAGTTTTGGGGCTCTCCCGACGGCTGGGGGTACCTGAAAGGGGTTCCCTGCACGGGCCCAGGCCGGGGTGTCCGACACCCACTCGGTGAATGTCAGGACCCGGAGGAGCAAAGCGACAGGGGACTCGCACCGCCGGGCCCCCGCCACCCCCCGAGGAGCGGGGCGGGCGCGACGGCAGCGCAGGCTCGGAGCTCCCCCTGCTTGTTGCCGGGGACAGACCCGCCCGCCCCTCTCGCTCCCGGCCACGCCACGGGGCTTCACCCACCGACGCACCCGGCTAGGTACCCCCCAAAACATCCACAGCTCGGACAGGGCTCCCCCCGACCCGGCACACCAGACCCCGCTCGGGTCCCCAGTCCCCCCATCACCCCCAGAGCGACCGCAGCCCGACCACTCGCACCTCTGGGGATTTGGCCCTTCTGCTGGTAATTCACGATGGCAAAGAGCAAATGGCTTCCAGAGAACCCAGAGGGCTGGTAGGGGGGTGGGTTGCATCCCCAGTGCCCCACAGCACCCAGCCTGGGCACCATGTAGCCCCACCAAAGCATCAGTGGGCAGGGAGAGACCTGCAGTGAGGTGATGCCCTGGTAGACAATGTCCCCTTCCCAGTCCTCCCTCATGGGACAGGGAACTATGAGACCCCTGTGGGGTGAGCACCCCACAGCAAAAGGAGAAATTACCTCATCAGCGCCTTCCTTTGCAGAGGAGCAGGAAAGGAGTCCCCGCAGCCGAGCACACAGAGGACTCGTCTTCTCCAAACCAACCAGACAGGAGCAGGCCTTGAATCGCCTGTAGCATCCACGCTTCACTCCAGCTCAGGGAGGAAAAACTGGCAAACACACACCCAAACCCCCGCCACCTATGATAACAATTAGAGACTTATCTAATTGCAAAAATAATTGCAATTGAAGTGTTTAATTACCATACTAAGCAGGAAGAGCCGCTTCCGACTGTTCCAGTAGCGCTCCCGATCCATCAAACAAGGTTTGGGGCTTGTTTGGGTGCTGGGTTTTTTTTTTTTTTTATTATTAGATTGCAGCCCCGGGGGATGAAGAGATTTGCTAATTAGGGTCTTGGAGAACAGCTACCAATTCACAAACACTTGCTTTTAATTTCAGTACTAACGAGGCTGGAAGGGGGAGAAATCCAAAATGCAGAACATCTGTGGCAGTTGCTGTCTGCAGCTCTGCTGCCCCGAGCCCCTCACTGGCCTGGCAAAGGCCTGACACCGCTCGGTGCATGGACCAGTCCGGAGGCTGTGAGGATGGGTTAGCACAGTGCAAGCACAGGCAGGATGAAGCTGCCGCTCCAGGTCACTGCTGTCACCACAGCCATCGTACAAGCTAATCCCAGCATCGATCATCTATCTGTTCCCCCTGGGGACCATTGATCACGGTGGTTTTCTTGGTGACAGGCTAATCCCAGTCCTGGGGCAGCAGCGCCAGGAACTTCTCCAGGTGAGATTTGGTTTTGTTCTCCCCTAAACCAACAACAAAAGAGAATTTAATTCTGTCTCCAAGCAGCAATTCTAGGAGGGAAGAGAAACTGCTTAGGAAGCTCCTAACCAACATCTGCTTTCTCAGATAGGAAATATCCCCCTGCTAGCAGTGGGAGTGCGCGCAGAGACGGCTGCCAATTGCACAGGGACACCTCCATCCCCCTCTCCCTGTGGGGGACACGAGAGCTCACACTGCCCCAGTATACGGGACCCCATCCTCACCCTGCTCCACCAGCCACCCCAGGGACCCATGGTGCCTGGCTGGGCTTCTCCCACCAAACCACCTTTCCCATCCTTGCTGCAGCTCTGGGTAGGGTCCAAAAACATGCAGAGAGGAGGCGCAGGGAAGGGGAGACTCATGCGGGAGGCAGGAGCAGCCGCAGGGCATCCAGGCATCCCCTCCCCGAGGAGCGCAGCTGAGAAGCGGTGGCTGTCGGGGGCCGGAGGCGAAGGAGCGTTTTATTTCTTTTAGATAAAAGCGAAACATCAGTAGAACGAGAAAAAAGGGTGTTGGGTTTTTTTCAGGCTGCCATGTGATTAAACACAGAGGAGACAGAAAGGTAGCAAACAGCCCCGAGCAGTCAGAAAATGAGAAACTTTGTGTTAGAAATCTCAAGATTTGATTTTCTGGAATAAAATGCATTTTGGGGTCACTCACCCGACAGTTTTGGCTGAGGATTCAAGTCCCTGGAAAGGTTTTGGGATCCATTGCCTCTCTCCAGATCTAAAAATTACATTTCCATGCCAAACCATCTTGAAACCAAGGAGAAGCACTCCCTTCCAGCCTGAAGGGGGTGACCATCATGCAGTGCCAAGGGGCCCTCCTGGCCTGACCCAAGCCCTTCTCACCCACCGTTTCCCCACCACCCATGAATTGCCAAGGCTGGCAGTGCTGGAGGCACAGGGCTGACCCTGGCCTCCATGGGATGGTGGCCATGGGATCAGGAGTATGGTCATGGCACTGGGATGATGGCCGCAGGACCGGAGAGGGGACAAAGCCACTAGAGGGCACAAGTATGACAGAAACATGTCCCCAAATCAAGGGACCACTGGCTCCCCCAGGGTAGCAGTCCCAGAGGTCCCCAAAATCCCGCATCACTCCCCATCTCCAAAAAGTCCACTCTTAGCTGAGGTCCTGCTGGCTTCAGGGCTTCAGGTGCAGCCACCACTGCTGCACCTGAAGCTGCATAACAGGGGCATGTCTGTCTGTCCAGCCATGGACACCCCATGTCCTGGCCCTGCTGGGAGAGCATCATCCCGGACAGCCCATGACCCGCAGCCCGTGCTGCACACAGGCAGTGCCTCCAGCCTGCTGCCCTCAGGGATGGGGGCTGCACAGCCCCACAACACCTACCGAGCACCAGCCTGACCCTGCACACCAGCCAGTGCCTCCTCACACCCAGAAAACAGGCTGAAGGGGACCCCCAGACCCTCTTCCCCACCAGTGACACACCTTCTCCTGGTGGCACGAGACCCCGCTGCCCAGGGCTTGCTGTGGAGAGCTGGGTGTCTCTGGCCAGGCGGTGAGACGCAGGTCCTGCGAGGAAGCCATCTGGCCATCGCCAAGGGCTGCGTCCAGCGTCCTTTTGTCCTTTTCTTCTCCTTTCTCCCCTAGTGCATCCTCCAGGCAGGCGCTCCCCTCCCCGCGCCTGCAGCCGGCACCGCTTTCATTAAGGCTCCACCACCAAACCAAACACCATTTGTCAGGGAGACGGATGCCAGAGGCAGCTCTGCTGGAACAGATGCCCCAGTGTCCCCCCCCCCAGCAAACACACGTTCAACAGCCGCCTTCCCAGCGTGCCACACACACAAACACACGCGTGTGCATGCTGCCCATGTGGGTTTGCTGTCCTCGACGCAGGCTGGGGCGCAGGCTACCATCTCCTGGGCTATGTTCCTGCTCCCAGCCCAATGGGCACCCTGGGGACTCCCCCCCGCTACAGGCGTCTGACCCACTCTCAGCAGCAGGACTGCCCTGTCATCCCCCTCGGGCAGGGCTGGCAGGGTGCTGCTGCTCCAGTTGTGTTTGCACAGCTGCCGGGGATGCGCACTCCCAGCCTGATCTGCTCTCCCCGCTTCCAGCTCCCACTCCAGCCACAGCAGCAGATCTGCTCCCCGCCAGCAGGAACCCAGAGCCGCCGGAGGCAGAGGCAGCAAGCACCCTCCGACCTCAGGCACGCAGGGACCGATGCTGATTAAACGCAGCGCCAGCACTGATAATTAATTTCTTGGAGGATGAATTACTTGGGAAAGCTCCAGAGTGAATGTTGTTCTTTCTTGCACACACCCATCGCGTCTACTTGGGCTTTTAAAAAAACTAACAACGAAGGGGAACGAAAGAGCATCCCCTGATGAACCCCCACAGCCATGTCCTGCCTGGGCTCGGGATCCCTGCCAGGGCTGGGGTCTCTGTTCCCTGGGGCCATGCAGATGCAGGCAGGGTAAGGGGACACACTGGCACTGCCCATGTCCCAGCGGTCAGGAGACCCTCAGGGCTGACCACGGGCTTTGACCGAACCCCCTCCAGGGGCTCCTTATGCCCCTGACTCAGCCCATGTCAGGGCAATCCCAGTGCCCCTGTGGGAACTCCCCAGGAGCTCACAGGGATCTGCCTGCCCTCGCCCCAGGCACTGGCCGTCATCCAAGGGGTGGGTGACGGACGCGGCTGTCCCCACCCCAGAGCTGTGGGGCCCAGAGCTCATCCCCTCAGCCCCCCGTCTCCTGCAGCAGCACGCGGCGCATCTCACCATAGCATGGCTCCCTCCGGGCGCTGGCACGAGGCCACGCTGGATGCAAATACGGAGCGAGAAGCCCCTGCAGACAGCACTATTACGCAGGGCTCTCCATCCCTTTGCTTAATGGGAGGCATTTTTCTGTTTCATTTCCCTTACCCTTGGAGCTGAAACCGCCTTTCTGCAGCAAAACGCGCCAAACCAAAGAAATCCTTCTCCCTTTCCAGCTCACAAACTCCCCTTCCTCCTCCCCCAGCAGAAATGCCCACCCCACAGGCCACCCCTTCTCCAGGGCATGTTGTATTGCTGGAGGGACAAATGGTCCCCATCCTGTGTCCTCCGACTGGCACCACGTCCGCAGGCTGTGCCGACTCTGAGTTGTGTTTGGGTCATTCATCCTCATTCCCCAGGCTGAGACGTGCAGCCGCTCTGTTCTACAGGCGAGCCGGCCACTCCATAACCCTCTGAGCGTGTCAGTGGGACCACAGCCCCTTTCCCTGGGCAGGAGACGGGTGCCAGCACCCTTGAGCAGGATGATGGGACTGATGGGGGGGACAACAGTGAAGGCTCAGGGGGACACCTTGGGGACAATAGAGACAGAGGTGCCAAGGAGACTGCAAGGTTTATTCTCTCCAGGTTTGTTCTCTCCATGTACAGATCTTGCAGATACTTGCAAATACCACAGAAGGCAAAGTGTGCCCTCAGCTCACCTCCCCCATCCCTCCCCCAGGGCGCTTCACATGCTTGGCCTGCTTCAAGGTTGAGCTAAGTCCACTGCTCGTTATTGGGTAATTAAGCTCTTAATTAATAGGCCGGTTTCCCCTCAGAGCCCTGCCAGCATCTCTTGGTCCCTCCGGCAGCCGCTCCCTGGCGGGCCGATGCTGCAGGGCTCAGTGTAATACCTGGGGAGTTAGGGGCAAACAGGGGTGAGATATTCACACAATGGGTGATGCTTAAGCCTAAAAACTCCAAGACTGGAAAACACCGTGGCTTATAAGCCTTAAAAAAAAAAAAAAAATCAATATTCAAGATATTCCTGCCTGAAGAAAAAATCTCTCAGCAAACTTTGCTACCGGCAGGTCCCCTCTGCGCCCCTCTCCCCACTTAGGGATTGAGCAGGGAGAGGAGGCGGCAGTGCTGTGCCCTGACCCTGAGCTGCCTGGACCGTAGGGGACAACGTGAGGACCCTGCCCCAGGCTCCCCACCAGCCTCCAAACGGCAGAGAACTGCAGCAAACCAGCCGTGATGAGCTGCTGTCCTCGGCGAGATGGCAGGGGCTGCCCTGCAGCTCTCCGGCTTTTGTGCATTCATCACACGTCGGTTCTCCTTAACCATGAAAAGAGGGTTATCCTCCCCCCGGGCCAGAGCCACTGTCCCGCTCCCAGCGGGCTTGGGGACCCAGGAGGTTGGCACGGAACGGTCCCCATCCCACTGCCGAGCTAGGGCGACCAGGTGGGAGGAGAGAGGCGAGTTTGGCTAATCCAAGTGGAAGCTAATTGTGTTTCATTGAGGTTTTATCTCTGCAACTAACACGCTCCTCCAGGAGGTTTAGTGGGAAGTTGTCTGGTCCCTGCCAAGAAGGCTGTTTTTCTAGAGAAAGCACATTATGCATTAAAGTTGAAATTCAAATCCCTTTTCCTCCTCTCTCAGAGTATATTTATGAGGCTCCGGATATTCCTCGGTGTACCGTGGTTTGCGGGAAGCCCCCAGCCTGCCCTCCGACACCGCTGCAGGAGCCCGGGACCAGCTCAAAGAGCCGGATGAACTTTTCCTTCTTTATTATTTTCCCCTTTGCTTAAATTGTTGCTGGGTGAGTGGGGGGCCAGGGGCAGACAGGTCAGCTGCAGGCAGGGAAGAAGCTGCTGCCCATGCCTGGCTCCAGGGCTGCTGAATTCCCCCCAAGCCCTCCCAGGGCTTTCCCATCCAGGGCTGCTCCTCTCCATCCCAGCCATGCTGCAGTTTATGCACCCCCCGGCCCCCCTGAGCCCCCCCAATCCCTTAAACCAGCTGCAGTCTGGTGTCTGCAGTCACATCCTGGATGGGGTTGGCAGCAAATTGAGTTTTTTTTCCTAAAGATGCTCTAGTTCTCCTCCCTTCAAGGGGGTTTAGCAGGTTGCAAGTGCAGCCACGCCAGGAGATGAGTCAGCCCAGCCTGGACCCTGCACCCTTGGGCAGGGGGGGGCAAAAGGGGGACACAAGGGCAGGCACCTCCAGGAGCGGAGAGGAGGACCGCAGCCTTCTCAATCAGCCAAATCCTTTGGGGTGTAAACCCACCCGGTTTGCTGCGGGCAGGCCAGAGGGGAAGCAGGTGGGGGGCTCCTTTCCCCCCCTCTCCCCCCCAGAGCCTGTCTCAATGCGTCAGGACAGGCCCGGCATCTGCAGTCACTGGAAAATCACGCTCCATTTCCAAAAGGGAAAGCAAAGTGTAAATCTCTCTCTCAGACACACATTTGTTCCTCTGCAGCAAGAAAAGTGGTGAAAGCTTTAATTTCCGAGCTGGGAGGGAGAGACAATGATACATCAGCAGCACCCCGGGCGCAGAGGAAGAAAACATCAATTCTGGGATTACACCAGCGGCCACCAAGATTTCTCCCTCCCTGGCTGTAACCCAGAAATACCGCAGGTTTCCCTGCCGGCCCCGCAGCTCTTACCTCTCTGCTGTGTTTAGGGGAAATTCGGATGCCTTCGTGGTGATGAGGATGGTTATTGCACGAGTGTTTGCCCAGAAGTGCTGGGATGGGGGGGGAGGCAGTGATTCCTCCCCCTCCAGCTGGATTTCGCATTCAGAGCTGGCCGGCCGCAGCGTCAGGCTCTCCCCAGAGGTTCCCTTCATAAGAGGGAGCAAATTCCATTTATCTATTGAGGGGAGATTTGCATTTTAAATATCCCAACTCCAAATGTCACCCAGTTTGATCCCCTAAGCTGAACAAATGCACGGGAGCGGGGAGGGGGCCGGGGGCGGCTCGCCGGCATGGACCGATGAGAAGAAAGGAAAAACCCAAGGTTAAAAGCGTGCACGGATGTTTAATCCGGGCTGAGGTTGAGGATGGGAGCAAACATGGTAGTGACCTTCCCCCTCTTCCAGCCTCTGTCAGGCAGGACTCCGGGGAACAGGTATCGGAGGCTTCAGCCATTAAGGATTAGGGATTTCGTGTTTGAGATTTTGTTTACACAATAAGACTTAAGTGATTGCTGCATGGAGTGTAGGTGGATTCTCCCCGATGCCTGCAGAGGGATTAATGCCTATAAGGCAGCGAGAATGAGCTAAAAATTGGAGAGATCGAAGTGCAGAAAGAGGAATCCCACGTTCTCGGTGGTGGGAGGGGAGGGGAGAAAGAAGCCAGTGGTCAAGCCTGAGACAAATGCGGCTGCTGGCCCCGGAGAGCCCAGGGAAAGGCATGGAGCATTCCTCACCCTGCAGCTGCAGGGATGCCAGAAGGCATCTCAGGGAGCAGCCAGACCCTGGGTGTTTTCCATCCTTTCCTGGGGCTTCAAAACCTCCCTGGCCAGTGCTAGCCCCCAGGAGAGGGATGGCCACAGCCCTTCCTGAGCTCCCAGTGGCCACAGGAGCATCTCTGGGGAGCATGGCAGGAAAGAGGTGTCCAGCCCAGACCCCCCATTGCAGGGCTGGGCACAGGGAGAGGCTCAGCGCCATGCCCTGAGGGGAGGGGGACTGGGTCCCGCTGCACCTATCGGGTCCCCCATGACTGAGGTGACACTGCCCTATATCAGACCATACCACTTGAGGAGGGGACAGGCTCGCCCGGGCCTTTGGGGGTCTCTACTGAAGCCCCAGCCCCGCGGCACAGAGCTTGTCCTCCCCACCTGCCTCCACCACCCAGCCAAGCAAATGAGCCTTCTCCTCTTCACCTTATTAAAGGCATGAGCTAATTCAATTAAAACAGGGCACCAACCCCCATCCCCAGAAGGCAAATGAGATGAATGTTTAAGGCATGAAGTTTTCTCACCTCCAGCACCTCATCAACCACTCCAGCCCCCTGTGCCCAGGGCACTGCCTCCTGCCAGCTCCCTCCCTCCGGCAGCAGCTGCCTGCACCCAGGCTCGGGTCAATGCACCCATGGTGGGAGCGTGATGCATCTGCCAGTCCTGCACTACTGCATCTTGGCCCCAGGAACTGGGAGCCCAGTGGGGTCAGGTACATGGAAAACCAGCCCAGGCAGGGCAGGCTCAGAGCTGCCTCCAGTGCAGGCAGTTTGGGGGAATCTCTGGCCAGCAACAAGGCTCACAGGCATCCCCTTTTCCTCCTTGGCATCTGCAGCGACTGAGTTTGCTCCATCACTCAGCTTTTTGAGAGACAGAGGGTGTGTTTGCCCACCCGTGTCCCCGAGCCTCTCCTGCACTCAGGCACGGGACACAAGTTCTATCCTCACCCCTGGCTCGAAACCCGCAGGCAGGCGAGCGCTCCTTCGCCACAAATGAGTCTGAAACGGTTCGGAGAAGCACTAATTCCCTCCCTCCTTAATGCATGGAAGCTTCTTACACTAAATCTATACAGACACAATTAGCATTATTCATATTCCATATGCTCCGCTCCCTTGTGATGAATATTAATCTGTTCCCCGCTCCCAGGCATTAGAGATAACGGCGCTGCACCGTGCCGCGCTGCGGTGGCAGAGACGGTCTGAAGGAGCGATGCTGCAGGTGGAGGCAGTTTCACTCCCGCATCGGCAAGGGGAGAGTTTATGTCTTTTTTTGGGGGGGGACGGGAGGGCGACAGCTGGTTTTACAGCTGCAGCTCTGGGCTGAAGCAGGGTGTCCTTTCCACTCCCACTCCCGGCTGAACTGGTCCCCCCAGGGCATTGCAGTGGGGTCAGGCAGCCCGAAGCCCTGGCCCTCCTTGCAGGTTTGGAGGTGGGGTAGGACTCGGGCAGCTCACGTTTTCCAGCTTTTCTGAGGCCAAGAAGTGGTCGCGGGTGTTGCAGGAGCTCCACCGCTGCCCTTGGTGTTCCCCAGAGCATGAGAGGCTCTGCCGGCATCAGGGCATCCTCACTGCAGCACCCAGCCTTGTCCCCGAGGCCAGCACAGCCAGGCAGCTATGGCACCTGGGTCCCCCTCCCAGCCCCGCTCCCACCTCCCTGCACAGCAGCCCCCCCAGCAAAGGGGGCACAGGGCAGCAGCACCCACCGATGCTGCAAAAGGAGCGCAAGAAGGGGGCAGAGGAAACAATGCAGCGAATGCAGCTCATCCACACGGCTCTCGCTGTCCTGTAGGGATATGGGGGGGGTGGGAATTTACGATTCAAGGAGCTTTTTGCAAACCATCCCGCATGCAGGGAGGTCTGCGCAAACCATCCCCAGCCCTGCATCTGTCCGTCCCTCCATCTTTGCCCTCCACACGTGGCTCCAGGCCAGGCCGGGGGTGCTGCGAGCGGGGGGCCTGGGGGCTGCGAATTGAAATGCCATACGCCTGGTGGGGGTGGAAAGGATACAGGCCAAGAGGCACCGCGTCGCTATACATCCATTTGCATGCTTAATCCGCTGCTGGGGAGTATAGCGTCAGGTCCCCCATCTGCTCCGCATCTCGCATCATTAGCTGGCTGGTTTCCGAGGCGGCTCTGAGCAGAGGTGGGAGTCGAGCAGAGAGGGGAGAAGGGAGGCTGGTCCCAGCCCCGCGCTCCATCGTGTGTTGGCAGCCTGAGGAGCTCAGGGGGATCCTTGCCAGAGCTTGTGGGCAGCACACGGGGGGCAGGGGAGGGGTGGAGGTGGAGGAGGTCGGTCCCTCTGGCTCCCTGGGGCGATGCCGTGCTCCCAGCTCCCTGCGAGTCTGGGGTCCCGCAGTGGCAGGTCCCCTGTGGGCAGCGCGAGGGGGATAGGGCATCTCCTCACCTCTTGCAGGTGCTGCCCACAATCCAGCTCTGCCCACGGGGTGCCTGGGGCAGCGATAGTCCCCATAGCTTGTCCTTCTCCACCAGCAAACCAGGAAGCACCCACAGCCACCAGCCCACGCACGAAGGAGAACTCAGCTCCACTGCATGGACCCAGCCATATCAACCATCCCCGCTGCCACTAACCCAGGGCAACGGCACCAGAGAACAGCCCCTTTAAATCCCTGCACTCGCAGGCCGGGCTGGGACACCGTAAAGGGAAAAATAAGGCAAAGAAATTATTTTCTTCTCTCCGGCAAGCCTGGAGAGCTGCCCGTTCCTCAGCAGCGTGCTGCCAGCCCTCCCACGCACCGCACGGCGGAGGACTGCAGAGGCCAGCGTGGGCTGGGGGATGCCGGGGGAGCCGGGGCCCAGCAGGCCCCCCCCATGCCGGACAACCCTGCTCGCTGGGGTGCCATGGGGGTGGCAGGACCCCCCATGGCCCCCCCTCACCCTGGGGTCCGTGGCACATCCCTCTGCTCCATTACATGCCCCATCTGTCCCATTCTATGAGGCCATTCCCATCTCCGAGCTCTAAAAGGGCTCAAACTCACCCAAAATATTTGATGAACTCCCCGGGTCGGGGCCACAAGGAGCTACCCCAGCCAGCTGTCCTGAGCAAATTGGGGCTTCTCAGCAAGCGGCAATGAAGAGGGGGGTCAGAGGGATGGAGGGACTGGGCAGACTGGGGGGGAAAGCCCTGCACCCCTCCAAGGTCATTCTCCCCCTCCGCCTTCACGCCTGGCTGGGTTCCTTCATTACTTACCCAAGCTGTAAATTGGCTAATTTGGAGCACACCATTTATCCCTGATGTGCACTTGAGCAGCCAGATTTTGTTTTCAGGTGTGTAATTAATTTTTTTAACGTGATTTCTCTCCTAGGAAACTGCAAACAAACAGTTCTGGCTTTCAGGGCTGGGCGGCTCGGGTGAGCCTCAGGGCAAGGAACGGGTGGGTGAGGAGCCGAGGTCGGATCCTGGAGGATGTGAGGAGTTGGGGCTTTGCAGCAGCTCCCCATCCTCCTGCTTTCCAGCTGGAGCCACATCCTTCGGTGCAGCCCTCTGCCTCCCCTGGACACCGCCACACTCCCCTCAGGCATCAGCAAGGGCTTGGGAGGGGAAGTGACAACCGCTCCCTGTTCCCAACTCAATCTGCTGGGAATTACCATTTTTATTAAGACCTAACATGTCCTTGGCTGCTAGGAATGCGATTTGCTCCCGGAATGAGATTACAGCAGCTCCTGAGGAGCCCATATCAGCATCTGCCTCACCGTGATGATGCTCCCATCCCTGGTTGGAGGCACTTCCACCGTCGGATGCTCCTGGGCACATCTCCTCTGCAGGGAGAGGCTGGACTTGGGCACAGCACGGGGGGGACCCCTGCAGAAGGATCCCCCTGACTTCTATCAGGGGGATAGAAGGAAAACAGGTGTTTGCTGTTCAAGGGTGTTGCTGGGCTATTTTTGCATTGCCCTTCACCTCTCACAGGTGGATGGAGGGTGGATGGATGAGAAGCAGTGACCAAGGGTGGGTAACTTCTGCCCTCGCTGCACATCCCTGTGCCCAGCCGGGAGCAGGTGGGAGGCATGGGAGGACGCAAGCAATCCTTCTCCAAAGAGCAGCACAAAGAATCACCTGCTGTGAATGTGCAAGCACATCTCTTCACCTCTCCTGCAGCTGGGGAAGTTGTTATATGATTTTTACCGGTGGTTTTCCAGATTAAAGGAAGCAAAAATCACCTCCATTAGGTGGGCACAGGCAGGAGGGAGGATCTACAAAAAGAGAGCTTCGGAGATGACTCTGTGCAGGTCCCAACCCATTGCCTCATGAGCCCCCTGGACATGGGGTGGCAGTTTGAGGGGGCGCAAGATGCTACTGTTCCACCCCCATGGAGGGACTTGGGCTGGGGCCGACGCTGCGGGAGTTTGGGGGTGGCTGGTGCGGAGCATGCAGGGCAACGTCGGCCCTGAGCATGCTCCGCATGTGCAGGCTCAGCCAGCAGAAATGCTGGGGGGGCTACAGCTGGTGACACCCCAGGGACATGTCCCCTGCACTTCTCTGCTTGCTGTCCCACCAGGTCAGCAGGTCCCACCAGCAGCAGTTTCCTGTAAAACAAAACCACTGCTGCAGACACACACACACACCCCCCCGAAAATGGTCCTCCAGGAGAGGGTCTGGCAGCGCTGCCCCCCGAGCAGCAGATGCCACTGTGGCCGCACTGACACAGGCAATGACCTCCCAAGGAGCATGCCACTACCCAGACCCCCAGGACCATGAGCCAGACTCCTTGGGGATTTTTTTCCTGCGTGTTTAATTCTTTGCTATGACTTTCGGGAAGGGACAGTTCGGTCCCCAGGGGCCATGGGAGCAGGCTGAGCGTTCTGCTCCCGCATCCCGCTGCCCTTTGTGCTTTGAAACTGCCTTCCAAGGAGCTGCTTAGCATTCGGAGCAGGCATCCACGCCGTTTCAGGGCAAAAACTCCCGTTTGCCTTCAAAAACACATCGATCTTCCGCAGTCTGCCATGAAGGGCAGCGCCCGCCCTCTAAAACGGGACAGCGGGCACACGAGGGCCTGGCTTGGCTTTCCCAAGCGCAGACAGGATGAAGGGACCCTGCTCTATGCTCTACCCTGCAGCAGCACCCCACTGTTGCACCAGAGCCCCTCGCCCATCACCACCCGGCTCTGCAAGCCCACGGGTTCAAAGGGAAAGGCATCAAAGCCCTGATTTCTTTGATTTCCCTTTGCTCTTTTTTTCCACCCTCCTCCCCCAGAGGATTTCAGCTCCCAGGTGCTACCTGTACAGGAGCAGAAATGAAAATACCTGGGAATTGCTGCTTTCCCTGGGAAATTCCTGGCAGGGGTCCTAGCAACCAAGGTGATGTCAGCTGCGTTTGGCTGCTGGTGGGACCACGGGCAGGTTCCATCCTGGCTGCCCTTCAGCATTCCTCCATCACCTTGTCAGTGGGAACTGGCCCTTTTTTCCAGCAAGATTTGGTGCCACGTGAGTGTTAAAAGCTCATCTGCCTAATGGGCACGGCTGATTTATCTGCCTTCCCTCTCCTGATAAGGGCCTGGCTGTGGGCACTCCAGGCGGAGGAGGTAATACTTAAATAGCTTCTTTTCTTATACTTCACGTGGGGATTATTATGCCTGGCTTAAGTCCCCCTCCTCTGCTGCCAGCACAGGAAAAATCCCTGTGGTGGCACCATCAGCAGCACTACCACCAGGCAGGATGGGACCACGTCTGTGGGCTTACCCCTCCCACCTGTGCACAGTGGGTACATCCTCCCGGGCACCCGCGGTGGCACAGGTGGAGCTGAGTATCTCCTCCTGCATCGCATGCACCGGCGCAGCCACCACCAGCTGCCAGGAAGGGAGAAACCTGTCACCGCAGGGAGCACATTTTCTGCGCGCCACAAGCCCACGGACCTTTGCTCCAAAGTGTTTGCTTACGAGTAGTCGCAGTCACCCCAGCCAGGGACCGGTGTCAGCTGTCCCTCTGGTCTCAGCAGAGCCATCGGTCCCCAGTGCCCAGTTGCAAAGCTCCAGGCCGTGGCACGCACCACGGCTCTCAGAGATCATAATCCTGCAAATGCAAAGGAGAAGCAGGACCCGCTCCAGCCCACCCATGGCTGGCTCCTCACGGCTGCTCCAGGGAAACGACAGGATCGGTGGCTCCCATCAGCAGGGCAAACGCTGGGGAGAAAAACAACTATTGATCGCCCCTGCGAGTTCAGCAGCAAGGCACGCACAGCCCACGGCTGTGATCAATAGTGCCGGGGAGACATGTGCTCTTGCTCTCACTGTGCGTTGTGTCTCCATCCGGGGCTCTGGGAGGAAACCTGTGCCACACTATCATCCAGCACGGTTCCTGCAAGGGTACATCCTCTGCTGGGCTCTCCGAGCCAGTAGCTCCATCCACAGGAGGCAGGAGAGTGGGGATGCTCATTCGTGCATGGCAGGGGTGAGCAGGCAAAGCAGCCGTTCCGTGGCCGGAGCCTCTCCATCTCCTCAGCTCCCATGCTGGTGGCACAGGGACAGCCCCGCGGTCTCTCTGCCGAGGGATGTGGTGTCAGGTAGGGCTTCCTTAGTGTCAGGGTACCCTCACATGCTTAGCCCCTGCCCCATGGGGTCCCTTCTCAGCCAGGCATGCCCCATGCACACAGGTGCCCATCAGAGCCATGCTCCTGACCTGCTCCCCATCCCCAGGGCTGGCTGACCTGGTACTCCACGGGACACCCAGCCTTGGCGTGACAGGAGGAACAGGATGAAAATCAGAGATTTCCATCCCTCCAGAAGAGGTTGTCGGCAGAGAAGGCAGAACTACACTTCCCAGAGTGCTCCTGGCCCTGCCTGCCGCCCGGGGGAAGGCTGAGGGACCCAGCCACCAGCTCCTCCCTGCTCCTAAATTATTCTCCTTATTATTTATTTGTGGTTTTTCTGCACTTAACTGTCTGCCTCGTCCACTTAATTGGGGGATTATTGCCACTACCTGCCCGTCCGCAAGAGTCCAACTCATTAGTGGGGCTTATTTATTAGCAGCGAGGCAGTAGAAATGCACCCTGCAGCTCCTTCTCCTCCAGCGCAGGCAGCTGGAGACAATGGAGGAAAGAGAGCAGGGGCCAGGATGGGGCCAGTGACAACGGGCACGGTTTGGCCAGGGCTGGGTCAGAACCAGCCTCCGCCGGGCACGGAGGCATCACAGCAGCCTCCTCCCGTGTCTTGGCATCAGCCCAGGACACCGCTGCTCCTGGCAAAGCACAGGAGGAGCAGCAAGAGCCTGGCGGCTCCTTAAAAGTGCTTCCCAAGCTCGGGAAAGGTCAGTCACACAGCGCTGTCCTTCTGCTCACAGCGAGGGACCCCATCTCCTCGGCACAGCGGTGACTGCATGACAGCCGCATGGCAGGGCGATGCCAACAGCTCGTGGGAGCCCACCATGGGGAGGCAAAAAGGCCAGTGCTCCCCAAGCCCAGGAGGAGCCAGCAACACTCCACGGCCCCTCTCCAAACTGCTGCTCCCATTTCCAGGCTGGAGAACCCAGGAAGAATGTGGGACAGCGGGAGCGAGCCTGCATATTGAGCGCTTTGATAAATAAAACATGGCGAGAAGGCAATCAGAGCTGCCCACTTGGCTGCAGGCGGCTCTGTCTCCGGCGGCTGCATGGGGGAAATTCACAAGCTGTGCCACCCCGGCCGTCAGGCCGCCAGCCCCGGCGCTGCTCCTCCTTTTGCATCCAAGTTTTGCTGCCTCAGCACCAAGGGGGATTGATTTATTCATCAGCCTCTCCATCCCGCAGCAGCCCTGCAAGGAGGAGCGGTGCAGTGAGCTGCTGTGTGATGTGACAAGCAGCACGGCAGCAAGCAGGGTGGGCTGACCCTGGAGGTGGCTCCCGGCTGACCCGCATCCCACCTGCCATGATGCCTGGTGGAGGAGGGACTCCCTGGGTTGGGAAACATGAGCAGCAAACTCCACCGGGGCCACGCTGCTGTGCCTTCTGCAGGCAGTGAGGCACAGCCATCCTGCACCCCTCTTTCAGGACAGAGAGGCAGGACCCCATTTTTGGGGAGATCGGATGTCAATGGCCAAACCTGTCACAAAGATGAGTTGCAAAGCGAGGAGCTGGCCCCAGAAAGCACCAGCCCCAAAGCAGCTCTGGGGCTTGGCAGGAGCTGCTCTGCGTACCCACAAACCCAAAGCAAAACCCATGGAAAGGAGTGCTGTGCCAGGGAAGTGAGGGCAGCAGCCTGCGGAGAGGGGGGTGGGCAGGTGGAGGATGAGTCCCAGCCCTCCAGGGCAGTGAGGATCTCAGGAGTCCTCTGAGCCATTCCTCCTTCTCCATGTCCCATCCCTGGGACACCCCACAAGAGACCCTGGGCTTTATCAGGTGCAATGGGGGGGTCTCTGATTTGGGGAGCACCACTGACACCCCATGACACCCAGAAATGCCCTGTCTAGAGACCCCTCCTGCCGGGGGTGGGGGAGAGGGGGGGCTCTGGCAGTGCAGTGGGAGAGGAATCATTTACTGTGGGGGAGAGAAGTGCTGTCCCTGTTGGGGGGACGATGAATATTGAAGGGAATTAGTGGGTGGGGAGGGACTGGCAGGTAGGGGTCAGGAAGGATGGACAGATACTGGGGGGAATTGCTGCGTAGTGGGGAAACCGGGGTGGCCAAGAAATGGGGGGTACTGGGAGGCATGGCTGGGTACTGGGGGGTGGCTGTTATGGTCACTGGCGGTGCAAGTGCTGGGGCCCAGAGGCATGGCTAGGTACTGGGAGGGATGCCTGCGTACCAGGGGGCAACGGCTGGGTGCTGGTTACTGGAGGGATGGCTGGATAGCAGGGAGGCAACTGCGGGGTACCAAGGGGGGCGGCTAGGTACCGGGGGGGACAATTACCGGGAACCGAGGGGCCCTGCAGGGACAATCGCCGGGTACCGGAGGGGAATTACGGGCTGCGGGGACGGAAGGCCGAGGCCGGGGGGCTGCCGCCGGGGGCGCGGGGCGGGCTGGAGGCGGGCACGGAGCCGGCCCCGCCCGGGAGGCCGTGCGGCGGAGGGGGAGCCAGCACCGGTTTCCCCCCCATCCCGCCTCCCCGTACCGCTACGGCTCCCGCCTCCCTTCCGGCGGCGGCTCCTTCCCTGCGCCGAGCCCAGCCAGGTGGGTGCGGGGCCGGGGCCGGGACCGGGGCCGGGGGCGGGCCCGCCGTGCCGCAGAGCCCGGAGGGGGGGCCGGGTACGGGCACGGGGACCGGCCCGCCGAGCCTCCCGGGGCCGCTGGCTTATGTAACGGGGCGGCGGCCGCGGGGATGCGGGATGCGGCATGCGGGATGCGGGGAAGGATGCGGGGCGGGATGCAGGATGCAAGGTGCGGGATGCGGGTGGCAAGATGCAGGGCTGAGCGACACGGCCCCGGACTGCCCTCCCCCTCCCGGCTCCTCCCGCAGGGCTAGGATGGGGGGGGGACGCCGATGCGGAGGGGACGGCGGGAGAAGGGCTGTCACCCCCGGACTGTACATTGCATCCCCCCCTTCCAGCTGCTCCGTGCTTGGCCATCCCCTGCGGGGGGCATCTGCAGAGCGGAGCCGTGGGCAGGGAGAGGAGGCGACCCGCTCCCCCCACCACCCCCTGCCCGCACCCGGGGGGGCTCTGCACAGCCTTATGCTGTGGGGAGCTCCTGGTACCTGCCGGGCTCTTCCCACGCCTCCCCATCACCGGCTCCTTCCTCCATCCTGCTCTCCACAGCTGAGTCCAACCACTCGTGGAGCATCCCTGCTGCACGGTCCCCAGTCCCCGGGCTCCAACCCCTCTCCCCACTGCACCATCCCTGCGAGGACCCTCCCATGCCCCACATTCCAGCCCCTCTCCCCACCGTCCCCCCAGTGTCATGGCTGCAGCATACAGGGCAGGTAGCTGCCGTGATCCAGGCCTGGCAGCACACGGTGGCACTGCCACCCACATGGCACGAGCGTGACCGGGCAGCCGGTGCCCGAGGCAGGCAGTGCAGTGAGTCAGAGCAGTGAAGCAGGGCTGGCACCTTCATTCAGGACAGGGCTGATGGCTCAGGGCTTCTCTGTGCAACCAGCCGGGCTCTGTGGGCAGTGGCAGCCACTGGCTGAGGAGCGGAGCAATTTGAGTAAAGCCAAGGTCCTCGGTTTGGCAAATAGAGGATGAGGAAGGATGGGCCGGGCTCAGGGTGCAGAGCGGTGTCCTCCCTGCCGAACCTGCCCTTTCCCCCTCATGGCCACAGAACCCCAAGGGTTGGCAAGGCAGGCTCCAGCGTGGCCGGGAAAACCAGGGAGCTCAGCCCCCTGGCCAACAGCACTGCTCCAGGTGTCTCCAGCCCTCACCGTCCTGGGGAAACTGGTGACAGCTCAGCTGAGACAATCCCGCACTGAAAAATGTCTCAAAGTCTCCCTTGGCTATGGGCCGAGTGTTTGTTTCTTCGATTGCCTCGCGTGATAGCATTAGTATTGAAATGACCCCAACCAGGCAGATCTATTAACACCTCGCAGCGCTGGAGGATGATTGCGGTTCGCACCTTGGCTCTTCCCTGGGTTTCGGCAGAGGCTGCTGCCAGGCACAGCCTGCCCAGGCCCGGTGCTGCGTGTCGGGAGCCGAGGGGAACCGCATTGAGTTGCCCAGCACGGTTTAAGCACCAGAGCTGAGAGGTCCCAGCAGATGTCCAGTACTGCAAAGAAACCTTCTGGGGAAGAGACAGTGACCACTGGCAGCATGGCACAGCTCCCTCCCCACCACTGGGCACCAATGTGACCCCATGGCCTGGAGCTCAAGAGGTCTGGTCTGGTAGGTGGGCATAGTCACTGCAGCCCAGGCTGCCACCTTTCCCACCGGCACCAAGCCCTCGGGCATCATGCGCTGCCCGAACAGCCAGAGCCGGACCCCCTGCCCAGAGCAGGACCTTCCCGGCAGCCGGAGCATCTCTGCTCTCACCCGCAGCCTCCTCGTGTTCCTGGCCAGACCTCCCCATTTGTTCTTATGCCAGCATCACCCTCGAGTTTAAACGATCCTTCTCCCTCCCCGGTGTTTACTCGCCGGGTGTATTTATAGAGAGCAATCAGGCCTGCTCAGCCAGGGTAAACAAGCTGCGCTCCTGCGGGCTGCTCTCGCGTGAGCGCTCTCTGCTCACTCGTCCCAGGAGCTTTCCCCTCCGCTTCTCAGCTCTGCGGAGCCTTCCTGGCCGTGGAGAACCTGGACCATCTGCCTCGTCCAGCCATAGGCTCTCCGGGCCATGCCTCCAGGCTCTGGTGTCTCACTAAGTCGCCCAGTGCCTCGCCAGGAGCCGCTGTCACCTTGTCTGTACCATTCTGCACCACGGGTGCCTGCTCCTGTAAGCAGCCAGGCCAGCAGGTACATCCCTCCCTAGCTGGTGTCACCAGCTCCTGCTGTAACACTCACCAGAGGTGCAGAAACATCACTTATCTCAGCCAAATCCTGGAGCCCCATGATGGTGTGACCCAGACCTGCCCTAGCCCATGGCAAGATGAAGTCTGCAAAAGGTGTTGAGATTTTGAGGGTCTGCTTTTTGAAGGCAAGGCAGGTTGGCTCAGGTACAGGACCCCAACTGGGAAATGCCTCTGGGGGCTGCCTGGTCGAGCGTGGCACCCCAAGCCCTTTGCGTGAGAGCCAGGATGGCACACTGCCGGCACTGAGACCAATTTGCAGATATTTTCCCCAAGTATCTTGGCTTTGAGCCTTCCTTCTCACCCTGGTGCCTGGACATGAAGCTGATGCCAGCCCTGAGGCAGATCACAAGAGCATCTCCCTTAGGCAGGAGAAGCTCTTTGAGATGTGGCCCAGAGCTTCCCAGCCCATGCACCCCGCAGCTTCCCTTCCCCAGCCCACCCTCCTCTGCAGACTTTTGGACAAGCCCAGCAGTAAAAGCAGGGTGCCAAGAGCCAGAGGTGCCAAAGCAGAAGAGCTGTGGACTCGCTAATGGTCTCTTTTTGAGCATTAAGTTTTCCCTGGATACAGTGTCTTGTGTCCAAAGCCTCAGCTGGATGAAAGCAGCTCTGCCAGCGCCTGGGGGCACCGCAGTCCCCGGAGCTGGGGGGTGTCCTGGCTCGGTCACCCTGCTGTGCTGCTGTGCTCTTCCCTATCTTCTGCTTTTGACTGTGGTTGGTGTCTGGTTACCTGGACAGACAGATGGACTGAGCTAGTGCAGCTATCCAGGTGAGATGCGTCTTTGTGATGCTGGTTGCAAAAGCAGGGGAAAAAAAAGGAAAAAAACACTTTGGTCCGGCCCAGAAAAAAAAAATACCCTGCAGGGATCAGAGCAGCACCCCCAAGGACCCTCTGCATCTTCTCGGGTACCTGAGCAGGGAGTCCTGCTCTTCCCACCCTCTGGGGCTTCAGCAAAGAATGGCTGATTTGCACCCCAGGCCACGGCCAGCAAAGCAGGGGACTAATTCTGTCCCAGCCCAGCTCGTCTCCTCGGCGCTGAGCTGTCTGGAAACCAGCCGCCCCCAGGCACGCGTCCTCACAGCACTCTGCAGCCCATCTTACCCCGTTCCCGAGCCTTCCCACATCCCGAAGGAGGCAGCGATTGTCCCCAGCAAAGGTCACCTTCACGCTGCTGCTGAGCCCTTTCCCGGGCTGAGCTTTTAGTGCTGCGTTTCCCAGGGAAGCAGTTGCCATTCTGGGGTCTCCTCAGGGGTCCCGCCGGGGACCCTCTGCCCCTTCCCCGCAGCCCTCAGGTCTCGGGGTCCCCGAGGTGAGCCTGCACCCTCCCCAAACCCAGTGCTGAGGCCGGGGGCTGGCAGCGTCTCCTGCCCCTGGGGCTGGGACGAGGCATCCCTGCTCTGTAATGCTTTCAAAAACGCAGGCTCCGTCCATTCCAGCCCCTGCTCCTCCAGCGTCGCTGTTTGCCTGTGTTTCCCCCAGCTCCCCTGGGTCATATATTTATCTCCAATTTGCCAAAGCCTCCCTCCTTCCCCAGGGTGGAGGAAAAGCCTTTGCTCGAAGTCAGGATGAATTTGTAACTTCCCCAGGAACCTGTTCCTCGAGTCGCAGAGCACAAATCACACTCGTGGCACCCGTCGCAGTGGCACCAGCCACACCACGGGGACAGACCACCCCAGACACTGCCAGTGTGGCACCCAGCACCCTGGGTTTCTGCACAGCCCCTGCCCAGGCCAGTGTCCCCCCGGAGCACCCCCTGCATCTCCCCGAGCATCACAGGGGGATTTCAAGGACATTCAGGGAAGGGACAAGATCCCCAGGCAGAAGCTTCCTGAGGTCGCAGAAGTGGGGAGCCCAGAGCGGGGCCAGGCTTTCTCAAATTGTAAAGTCTGAGCAAGGGCTTCTGTTTGGCAGCTTGTTTTAACTTGTCATTGTGTTCTCCAAAGAAGAAATTCATCATTTGCAAGCTGAGGAAGGCAGAGTTAATGTGAAATTTTAAAGCCCTCAAAGAGTTGAGAGCCCTCTAAATATTTAATGAAGGCATCCAAACTGCCGAGTTCTGCAGAGACGGCCAGGAGCCCTCAGCCAGCAGCAGAGGTGGTGCCCCTGATCTAGGAGAGGACCAAAGACACTGACAGGCTGCCACCTCATTCAGCCTGTCACCCTCTGTGCGCCCTGCTGGGCTCCCATCTGTGGGGAGATGGTGACTCTTGGCAGCATCCTTGGAGGTCGGGATGCAGGGGGGTGCACAGAGCCCATGCATCACCCATCAAGCGATTCCAGTTTGTCCATGCTGTCTGGTCCTGGGGCCCCACCACGGAGCTGATCCTCTCTCTGTCGGTGTCTCCCACAGGCCCCATTCTCCCTGCGATGCCCAGCCACCCCCGCGAGGTCCTCGCCCGCCTGCATTAGGTGCCGAAGCCTGTGGACACCCGACGCTGCACACACCAAGGTAGGCAGCACTGCCCCGGCTCTGCACACCACGGCTCCTGGGGGGCCATCTCGCTCCCCACGATATGGGGGGAATGGTGCAGCCATGGGATGGATGGGGGTGTGCAGAGCTACCACCTGGGGCTGCCTCAGCGGAGCCAGTTGGGACCCCCCGGGATGGGGGGGTCCATCATGGGCATCCTGGTGAGATCCCAGCGCAAGAGGTGTCTGGACCAGCTCAGGACGAGGTTGAGGCCAAGGGAGCGGGGAACAGCTCGGGCTCTGGGGCGGATGCTGGGCACAGTCCTGCCTGGGGACCATGGCAGGTGACGGTGACTGTGGAGCTGGCACAGGGCCAGGGTTTTTTTTTTTTTTTTTTTTTTTTTTTTTTTTTGCCTTTGAAAGCCCCCAGATGGGAAAGGTACGAGCCAAACCCCACTGAAAGCAGCCAAGAATGAATTTTCTGGCCAGAGCCCCAGCAGCTCTTGGAGCGGCGCCGTGCCCGTCCGGCGTCACGCCGCAGCGGAAACCCCGAGCGCAGGCAGGCTGGGGGAGGTCTCAGCTGGGGTGGGCAGCGAGCCCCCCACCCATCCCAGCTGCCCCTCCAGTGCAGGGATCTCACCCCTCCCAGCACCCCAAGCTGGGACAGTGCAGGCCCATCCTGCTGCAGTTTGGCTGGAGCCCAGACACCCAGATGTACCCCCCAACACTGTCACAAAGCCCCCCACCATGCAGCCATCTGCTGCTGTCGGAGGACAGGGTGTCCCCAGCATTGTAGCCCTCAGCCAGCCCTGTTGCCCAGGGCATGGGGCATCTCAGCTCCCAAACCTCCCCTCCCATAGGATGCAACAGGAGGTATGCTCCCCGGGGAAGGCAGATGCTCTCCCAGAGCCGGGCTGGGAGTTTGGGTAGAGCAGGAGCAGCCATGACAGCATCCCTGCTCTTCTCTTCCCCCTGCTCCTCAGTCTCAGCAGTGCAGAAAGGTTAAAGCATCCCCCAAGTTCCCTGCCCTCCTCTCAGGACCCCCAAAGAGCTCACAGGATCTTTGCAAAACCAACACCTCTACCGGCATATGGCTGAACCCCAGGGGAGCAACACCCAGTTTGGAGGATGTTTCATCTGGAGGGGGGACAGGCGGGGGCTGCCACTGCTCTGCTGTGATCCAGATGCCCAGTCTTGAACTAATCGTGCCCTTGTCCTTCATGCCTTTCCCCCACCGGCGAAGTGAGGGTGGGTATAACCCCTCTGAGGCTTTCTGCAGGGAGCGGGTACCCGAATCTCATCCTGACACAGACCCAGGAGGAGACCCTCAGGCACTCGCTCCCCACACAGTCTCAACCACCTCCGTCATCAGCACCTGCACAGGCCCTGCATGTCCCTGCCGGAGTGGCGGGGATGGAAATCAGTATGTGCACAGGCTGGCTTCTTCCCCAAAGGCAATGGCTGGGGCGATGGAGAAGGATGGGGAGGCGGTGCGGGGGCTCGGGGGGGCTTTTGTCTGCTCCCCAAGCAGTGCCTTGTTGTGCAGCACCGGCCCCTGCAGAGCTGTGCGGGTGTGCGTGCCTGCCATAAATATTGATGGGGTGGACTCCACGCAAGTGTGCCTTTATAGACGGCGATTGGGATGTAAATGCTATAAGTACCTGCTGTGTGGGCAGGAGAAATCCGTGTAGGTGATAGCACCAAGGCTGAACGCAGAGTGGCTTTTTTACAGGGAAGTGGGATCCATCCTGCGTGGGGTGGGGAGGCGGCAAGCGGCCGGGTGAGTAACCCCAGGGGTCATAAACCTTTTTGGGGAACCGGCCAGACCCACAGCGAGCCTAAATCTTCTGGCTGAGACTGCAGCGAGCCACGGCAGCTCCCACAGCCCGCTCCCCGCACAGCCATGCCAGGATAAACAGCGAGGGGCTGCAGCGCCTCTGTTTAATAATGCATGGCACAGAGGCACCGGACGCACGCCGGGAGCCGCGGGGACATGGAGTCACCACTGCAGCACTCGACCGGTGGGGTCCATCCCGGTGTCCCCCAGTGCTCACGGGACGTGAACACCTCTAGGTGGCCCTGAGACCAAGGCTGGGTGAGCAGAGCTCCCCGTCGCAGGGCACAAGCCAAGGCACTCGGTTGCACAGCGGCTGACATCCCAGGCGTGCTGCAGCCTCTTAGCTGGAGCCTGAATCTGGGTCCCTGTCCCCTTGGACACTTTCACTGGGAGATTCAGCCCCACCATCACTCTCTTTTGCACAGGTGTAGGTGTAGATGATCTTTTGGGGGAGTTCTGGAGGGCTGAGCAGCACCGGGAGCACCGCTCCCCTTCTGGCACCCTCCTGGGACACCTCCATGCTGGGAACAGCTGGAAGCCGTGGGCTCAGTCCCCTCCTCGCCCCATCCCTCCTTCAGCTGCAGCCACCTCGGCTCGCAGGCTGGCTGCCATGCCCGGGATGAGCAGGAGCGTGCCGGGGCCCTGCAGGCACCAGTTCACAACCAGCTCCTGCAGACAGCCCCCCCCCCCGGGGAACACACGCGTCCCTCATTGCGTGCAGTGCCGTGATCCGGCCCCGCCGACCATCTGCTGCAGCAGCTCCCCACTACCCACTCCGCGGCCCACGCTGCGCCCCACGGCACGGAGCTGGGCAGGGATGGGCTGGAGCACCCCACAGGCAGGAGCCCGGCAGGAGGAGGCAGATGGGGCTGGAGAAGCGATGCCAACAGGGACGTGGTAGCGATGCAGATGGGTCTGCAATAGTGATGCCGATGGGGCCGTGGTATTAATGCAGACGGGCCCGTGATAGTGATGCGGGAGAGCAGGAAAAGCCACAGCATCAGCCCAGAGCCCCTCTGGCTGCAGGGGTGCTTTGCTGTGCCCGTGTGGCACAGGGAGGGCAGCAGGCAGGAGCCTCCCCCATCTGGAGCTGGGGAGACCCTCAGGGCATGGGGCCAGCAGAAGTTACCCTGTGAGGGCAGCTCCAGGGGCAGATTTGGCTCATTTTTTTCTGTCCCTCTCTGGTGAGCTCAGGGGGGCCTGCCACCCCCGGTCCCCTGCCGCAGAGCTGCTCCCACGGTCAGGCAGAGCATCGTGATGGAGCCAGGGTCACGCCGTGGCACAAGCCCACCTGCCAGCCCCGGGGCTCAGGGTGCACTCCGACACCAGCCCCACAGTGAGCCCCGCATTCGCACCCCGTGCCTGGCATGGAAGGGTGCTGGGGGGGCACCCACGTGTGCCGTGACTTGCTGCAGGAGCAGAGTGGTGGCCCCGGTGTCCTCAGGGGCTGGCCCCCAGCATGGCATAACGGAGTGACCCCAGGTCCCCCTCTCCTCACACGGTGTCACCGGCGGGAGGGACAGCAGGGGTGGCAGGGGCCGTCCCTGCAGTCTGCACTCAGCCACCGCGCTGGAGGGTCCAGCTCCAGCCTGATGCTACAGCTCACTGGCGCCTGTCCCCATCTCTGTCCCCACCGGGTGCCAGTCCCAAGGGGCCGGGGCTGCTCTTCAGAAGCTGCAGCTGCTGCGTGTTTTGTGCTGCCTCTTCCCCTTCTCCCCGCTGCTGTTTTTGTTTTGTTTAAGAGGCTGGGTTACGAATTTTAAACAGGCTCCTGAAAAACCCAATTACCTCCAGAAGACAACCTGATAAAAGCTGCCTAAGTGGCACTGTGGAAATCGCCTTGTGCAGCAGCTGAGGGAAAACCAACATAACAAAGCCTTTGGAAATGGAGTTAACCACTTTTAATCCCTCGGTGCGATGAGAGGGACCAATAATTATTTTATGCAGAGACTGGGGGGGTGGGATAAGTGAAATAACTGTCCTGTGCTAATGGGTGGCAGCGGGCCGGGCTTGCAGTGCTGCAGGGATGGGTGCAGGTATTCAGGCATCCGCTTCCCTCTGCCCAGGAGCTTTGCAAGGGCCCACAGAGGCTGTGACCCTGCAGGGTCCCCGTGCGGCTGCGGGGCCTGGGGATGGTGCTGGCAGCGGGGCAGGCAGGTGCCACTCAGGGTGTCACTGGTGGCGGATGCGGTGGGCCATGTGGCAGTGGCTGTCAGCCCTGTGCCCTTTCCCCAGGCGCCATCGGGGAGCAGAACATGGTGCTGCCGGGGCCCTTGGCACCCACACCGGCTCCGTGCCTGCCACGCTTCCCCCATGAGCCAGCACGGAGGTGACTTGCAAGGACTTGGCACCGCTGAGAGCTTCCTCCTCCATCTGGCCACGGCGCTGCCCTCCCATCCCTCCCTGTCCCTTCCCTTCCTGCACCCCCCAGCAGCTCCAGGCAGCCCCCAGGCAGGTGACACTGCCCAGGACGATGCCAGGGGACAGCTGAGCCTGAGGAATGCCTGTGCTGGGTGCAACCAATCTCCCATCACCAGGAATCATCCTCCAAACGCCTGCCAGACCCAGCTCAGCTCTGGGACTGCGGGGGTCCCCATCCCGGGAGCAGGGGCATCCGCAGGGGTGTGCGGGGCAGGAGGACAGAGGCGATGCCCAGGGCTAGTGATGAGCCCCTGGCTGCCCTTCCCATGGGAGCCCAGCCGGCAGGGTAGAGCTGGGCGTCTGCCAGCCCCGTCGGCTGCGGTTGCGCTGCCGGCACCGGCAGCTGGAGTGCCGGGGTGGTTGGCCACAGCTCACATGAGCCTCGTGCTTCCCATGGAAGCAGGGACAGGGTCTCCTTCGCCCACCTTCCCCCGGCCACCCTGCACCCCACGTGGGGTCCCACACTTGGGGACAGCACTCCAGGCCACCGAGCCCCAAGGAGGGGCAAGCCCAGCTTAGCGCTGGACACTGGCACAAGGGACAGCCCTGCCGGCTTGGCCACAGCTCATACTGGGAGCAGTCCCTGGGCACGCTGGGAGCTACTGGGGGAGGATGCACTAAATGAGCCGAAGCATCTCCAAAGATTGAAAGACTCAAGGACCCATCCCAGGAACAAAAGGAGGCGTTTGTCAGGCGCTGAGAGACGGGCTCGTTAATTCCTCCTGGCTGTCACACTTATCTGTAATGAATTTGTGCTCCGCTGTATTATTTTTAATACAATAGGAGCGGTGCCGCCCGCCCACCGCCCGGCTGCCGGGAGCGCTGACGTCAGCGCCCGGAGCAGGGCTGCCGCAGGAC
>KZ505821.1:0-47265 GCA_002844005.1 Limosa lapponica baueri
GGACAGAAATCTGTCCATGACAAAAGCATGAATTAAATATTTTTTGGTTGTGCTAAATACCACAGGAGTGGTATTGGAGTAAATACCTTGGAGTTTTTCTCCTAAGAGGAATAATTACTCAAGACACTAGAAATTAATGTGTTCTGATCTCCCAGGCTGGTTGCCAGATACAATTCAAGTAGGATGCAAGTGTCTGTACCAACTTCGTAAATAAGGTCAATGTAATTGTATCCATGCTTCAAAGAACAGATTTTTGGCAAATAGATGTGAACTGATTTTCATTCTAGGACCTTGAGCCTGAGAATTGCTCAGCAAGCCATTTATCTGAATGGTTTGCAAGGACTTGGCTAAAATAAAACTAATGTTCTAAGATGTCTCTCTCAAAGAATTTTTACACTAAAATGTCAAAAAAGCTGTTGGAGTTTAAATATTTAAGCAATCTTGATCTATTAATATATTTTAGGGATTTCTTCTTTCATATCGTCCTCGAGTACCTGTTTTGCCACAAGTTATGATTAAAAGCTGTGGAAGTTTATAGAAATTACACATTACTCAGAAGTAGAGAAATGGGCCCCGCTGCTTGTGACCTCTTTCCCATAAGCTTGTGAGTTTTATCCCCAGTTCCTTTGCTGGAGACCATCATCTCCCAAGTGGTTAAATGTCTGCAGTAGGCATCTTTAATGCAATGAACAGATGTGTGTAATAACCACCTAATGTTTTGCTAGGTTTTGCAATGGAACAGGTATGGTTACTGCTCCTGCTGACGATTAAAGTGCTCTCAGTGACTGCTCAGTTCAATGGATACAACTGTGATGCAAACCTCCATAGCAGGTTTCCTGGTAAGTGTTTAATAGACTTTTTTTCTAATGGCTTCTTTATTGTCTTGGTTCAAAGCGGTGCTTATTTTTAAATACAGAGCATTAAATCTGTCTGAAGCCTGGGGGTAGGACTCCACATTAAGTAAGTGTTAAGTATCTCGGTGACAATGAAACTCCTCTAATGTTGCACTTTACTTTCTTCTTAACTGCACAATGAGTCAAATTCAGACTAGTAGTAACGAATATAACTCCCCTCACATCAGTGGGGTTTGACCTGCTTTTGACAGAGCTCTGTCCTGTCTAAGAAATTCACCAGAGGTCATGTTGTTGTAAATATTCTTCATAGATTTAAGAGTCTGAAACTTCTAACTGGGTTTTCTTTCATGTTTTATCTGGGTGATAGTATATAATTATGTCCTTTTAGTGAAATAAAGAAATATATGTATATTTTTGAGCAAAATGAAGTTCATGGCAAAATTTAGTGCCTCACTTCAACATTAAGTGCTTGGTTAGGGACAGGTGAATGGGATGTATCTATGTATTATGTACACTCATGACTGTGGGGAAAAAAAGGGAATTAAGTCATTTTGGGGACATCAGATGTCTGGAGCTGTTAATACAATGAGAAATAGAAATGAAATTTCAGTTTTGGTGACGTGTATCTGGGTTTACTCAGCTAAAGGATGCTTTTAGTCTCTGTTACACTGCCTATCCTTCCTGCCTCAGTTATTTCTTGGACAGAACAATAATAATAAAAAGGCCGTGAATACTGGCTCACTCACATCTTGCGTTTCAGAGGTAGCAATTAAATCGAACAGTATAGTAATGAACTCTCAGTGTAGTATTACGCTGTAATACCTTTCAGTATTGTTGCTTTCCGAATAATAATAGTTTTGATTTTTTCAGGAAGGATCAGCTCTTTTCTTAAACTTAAGTCAGCAGAAATCCTACAGTCTATTTATTGTTACCTGTGTTACCACCACACTGCTAGGTGCATCGTCGACATAAAGACCAACAGTGGGTTTGATTCTTTTCCACTTAATTGATGTGAATATGAAAATCAGAGAAAAATGACATGCAAATATGTTTTCTCCATCCCTGACAAAATCACTGTTTAACTGAATATTTCACAAGCTGCTTCTATATACAAGCTTGCCTTGAAAGTGTGGGTGAATTGTGCCCACCTATCTCAGGTCTATCTTTCATAGTTTTTCAGGTAATTGTTTTTCTGTTATAGGCTTCTTGAGAGGATTGCGACAGCTAGAGGGAAGTTTAGATTCCTCTTTCTGTGCTTTTTAAATTTTTCTCTGGTCATTTTTTGCACCAGCCCTGTGCCAAGACTTTATATTGCAATGTGATACCCATGAATTGAGTCCAGCTCATATTGTGGGTATTTAGGGGCCTCTTGCAGTTCTGCCTCATAAAAAAGGGTCATATCAGATTCCATGTCTGCCAATTCTCAGGGACTCAGGAGAAAATCTGTTTAGGTTACAAATAGACAGATTTCTTTCTTTTTTCTTTTTTTTTTTTTAAGTAAATGCTAATCACCCTGCACTGCACATAGGAGCTGAGAGTAGAGTCCTGCTCTTCCTTGTTTCTGATCTCAGGCAGTAAAGATTCAAAGGCTGGAATATAATTAACAGTCTTAGTATTGATTTTGAGAGCTAGGGAAGAAAAATAATTCTGCTTGTTAGTCGTGTATTTGAGATGAATGTGAAAACAAAAAAAACTCCTTTTTCCCCAAAATTTGACAGGTATTATTTTCAGTATGCAGAACGGGCTGCTATGTAATGGGCTGGGGCTAGTGAAGCTGAGTGGGACTGCAGGAACTCTGTTTTCTGGATTCAAGAACCCCAGAAGGAGCTTTCCCTTGCTACGATTGCTTCCCAGTGCTAGGCTCAGGCTGTGGCTTTGAAGGCGCTGGCCGCACTGGATTTGGAGTTTAGATATAAGGGGAGTGGTGAGAGAGAGGTCAAAATGAAGAATGTTTCAAAACCAGCATCCTCCACACTGAGATACTGCTCACAGAGCCTAGTTATGAATAGGATTTTCTTCCTGTTCCTTAATTCTTCCACACAAGAAATCATGGTTGTCAGCTGAAACTGCAAACATGGAGTGAGAATGGGCTTTCTTGCTGAGGCCTGTGGTGTGCAGATACCAGAGAAGCCATTGTGTTTTGAAGTTGTCTCTTCTTTTTAAATGCTGTGAAGAACAGAAGTCTTCAGCAAAGATGAGGAATTAAGTGTTCCTAAAGGAACCCTGGAGCTCATCCATTTTTCATTTGTTTGCGCTTTTATCATTCTTTGCTTAGGTGACTCTTGCATAGGGATGGTACTGCATAAATAGGATGATAAATAATCAGGCAGGACTTTTGTTTCTGCAGTTTGTGGCTTTGTTTTAGAGTGTAGATATGCAGTAGTCAGCAGAGATGAAGGAAAAAACCCCATATTTGGTAGATTGAAAATTCTGTGATGTTTTACACCAAACACAAGATGTGTTATAGAGTATGGAATAAGGTCACATCCTGCTGTCCTTCAGAGAGTTGCCTGGAGAAAAAAGCTTTAGTTCTGCATTGCAGAACAGCATAGCTTTTAGAAGGCTTTTGGGGGATGGACCCATAGGCTGTCTTCAGATGGGAAACGCACAGTTTTGATTCGGGGGCTCTTCCTGTAAATGCATACTGAGAACTTAAAGGCTAAGAAAAATTTTGCAGCTTTTTCATATACACTATGCATTTCAATTCTCTATCAAAGCAGAGATTTGATCAAAGAGGAGGCTCATGCAGAGAAGCTGGTTTTGAACTATAAATGTCTTTGCATGCCTCTTCTAGTGGAATGACTTTTGTCAACGACGTTCTGTGGCAAACTCTTGTCCGCTGCAGGTTTTTCGCTGTCTTGGGGTGAGTTCTGGGGTGAGTCTTGTCAATATGTGGAAGGATACCAGGGCAGAAGTGGGCAGTGGAACCGTCAGCATTTGGCTCGTGTTGCCATGGGTCTGTCCTTGATTCAAGATGGTCTCTGTTACTGTAGTATCTATGTACCTCTTGAGCTTTACTCTATTTTGCATGCGACACCCCTGTGAGTACTGTTGACTATAGGTAGTTTGTGTGATTTGAGTCAGAAAGAGGCCAGGTGCTTTGCCCGTATGGAAACTCTGTGACAAAAAGGTCATTACATTTAAGGCCACATCAGCTGGGTGACCTAACCTTCAAGCCATTGCTCCTCTCTTACTCAGAAAACCAGAAGCCTTTACTGCAGGAATGCAAATATTTTTTGTTTAAATTTATACATATATAGGAATAATATTTATCTGTCTAAATCCTCTAGCAATGAGCTAGATATTTATCATCTAAAGGAACACTAGATCTGTTTGCACCAGATTTCAGATTAATTTCTGAACAAATAATATTTTAATTCCAGAATGAACTAATTTGGCAACAATAGTTCCGTGTAAAGTAGTGGGCAGTAAAGGTTCAGTCTGGAAATGTCATTTATTCTCCTGTATAGCACAAGGGTTGTTTTTATACTGTGTGGTCTCAATTCCCTTACTGTCAAATGAGAATTTTGCAAGTGGTAAAGGTACCTTAACAGGTAAAGTAATATCCTGCTTTTTAAAAGGCTTGAAGTGAGTTATAAAATTAACTGAGCTACTTTATATTGCATCCAGCAATTTGTTACAATCTGCCTGTTTGTGCATTGGTTCAAATAAGTGTAAAAAAGCACTTTGCTATTTGCCTTTTCGTATTGTTCTGTCTACCTTAGGATATGCATTAAATGAATCATAACAGTCATACCAAGAATACCAAGGCAAGCTTTTTCTTGATCTTTGTATGTATTATGTACAAACCAGGAGAATTTCATGCCAAATTGCTTCAGCTCCTGTCTTGCCTCCATACCTTTCTGCCCAAATTTACACCCAGTGAGTAACATTTATCACCACATTAGCTCAGGACTGAGTTTAGGCTGTTATTTCCTGCACTTGATTGTTTTGGCTTTAAAGCCACTGTTAAAGCTGTCTAAATTAAACTGCTTGTGCTTCTGTACCATGGGGGAAGAGCTAGTTCATTGTAATGGAGATTTCATTTCCTCTCTGTTGTGACAATGCAATGAAACAATTCATTTCAGCAGGCTTAATGGTATAGTATTGACTGCAGTTGTTCTGCAATTTTTAATAGCACTTAATCTTTAAGCAGATGTAATAAATGACTTGTTATATAAAGGAGTAATGTCTGTGTTTAACAAGATGCAGTATGTCTTTTTGTAAAGGGCTAGGGGAAAATACCAAAATAGCCACCCCAATCATCTACAGGCAGAGCAAAGCTTATAGAAAAGCTATGTTATAGCTCTAAAGCAAAACAAACTGTTGCTTGTGCCTATATCCTAACCTGATGCTTTTCTCTTCGCATACATAAAAATCTTCAGAACTTTCAAAGAAAAGGTCAGATTCATCCAAGGTTTTTTGCTATTGTTCAAAAATTGATCAGTTGTAACAATTGCTGTTTTCTAGGTCTTTTGTATTGCCATAATGTACAGAATGAAAGATTGCAATACACTTTCTAGTATCGATCATTGTCTTTCAAGAGCCAACTGATTTTTCATTAAAGTGTAAGTTGATGGTTCTTAAAAGAACCCCAACTTTAAAAGTATCATAATAAATTGCTCTGATATGCTGTTGATTGTACTTCAAAGTCTGCACAGCCTGAGACCACGGTCTCTTCCAAAGTGGACTCCAGACAACCTCAGACAAACATACCTGACTTCCATGCTAGAGTCGGCTGGAAGGCAGAACTCGGCCTCCCGAGCTTCTCAAAATTGCTGGAAATTTCTGTTCCAGAAGGGGGCTCTTTAGTCAGACTCAAAATATTTAACCACTTGCTGTTTTCCACTCTATTGCAGTGCTTCAGTTTACTTCATGATCTGCTGGGGAATTTTGGAATAATGGTTTTGTTATGTGGTAGACTACGTTAGCATTATTAATTCTTGTTTTCTCTTTAGTGAAGTTGTAGAGTCAAATCTGTTCTTCAGAATAATGCAATTCTGACCTTTATATTCCAATATTTTGCTGTGAGTAGGGTCTAAAAATTGATTTGATCAGAAGTTACAACACTAGACTGACTGTTACAATAATTATATGGAGATTAGTTGAAATACATCTTTTTTTCTTTGTTTTTCAGCTGAACGAGATATCAACGTTTTCTGTGGAGTGCAGACAATTACTATGAAGATAAATTTTTGCACAGTTCTTTTCTCTGGTTATTCTGAGACAGATTTGGCACTGAATGGGAAACATGGGGATGCCCACTGCAGGGGTTTCATCAATAACAACACCTTTCCAGCAGTGGTCATTTTCATCATCAATCTGAGTACTTTGGAATCCTGTGGAAACACTTTAGTGGTAAGACAAGGTCAAAGTGAAATTGTAGCATGGCTGTTTATGCATAGGATCAAGCGAATGGCCTTGACAGCATTGTATCTTTTAATGTTTTAATGATAATATTTCCATTGTCTTGCCCAGCTAGCAATATATTGCATGCATCAAAGAAAACCAGATAAAGTTGGTAACTTATAATATTGATTACTAATGAGAAATTGTGGTGGGTGACACATTTGTCCTCTGAGAAAGTATGTTTTTCATTTTAATATTTTTTTCAGTGGAAAAATGAGATTTTTCCAAGCCATTTTTAAAACTCTTGCTGAACATGCCTTAAATTTTGCTGAAACTTTTCAAATACCCACTTGGAAAGTGAAAGTGAAATATTTTAAGAGTGGGTTAGATAGATGAGAGTCTGCGTAACTACTTCTGTGCTCTTATATGTGAGGGGCTTGCTGACTGATTGGCTGATCTTCTATGTTCTGCGATACAGCAGTGACTGAAATGTCTCAGGGTGAGATAGTCTAACTAGAAGTCCCAACCCACAGTAAACACCTCTGCTAGCAATGCCTTGAGGTCTTGTACCTCCTTGGAAGGTCTCAGCTCAATATGGAACTGTCTGGTAACAAACTGAAGTTTTCAGGCAAATTTTGAACATTTGACAGACAAAAAAAGGGTGATCTAACCTATGCACTCAGTTCATGCCAAAAAAGTCAAGCTGTGGGACTGAAGTTCAGATTTGTATGTTCAGCTCTGGTCTCTTAGTTCACAGCCACTCTGCACTACGGTGTTTTGCCTGGGGGTGTAACTTCAGTGTCTACATTTTATGTTGCTCTTTCATGCATGGATAATGCACACCTTTGTATAGCTAATGACTGAATCTAACCCTTAGCTGTGGGTAAGATTTTTCAATCAGAATCTGATCTAGGACCTGACTTTGAAGTCTGTTTTGTAGCAGTATAATTTCATTTTCTTCAGTGAAGTATCTCCCTCTGAAGGAGCGGGGAGAGTCAGGTCTCAAACCTTCTAAACCAAGGGAGAGGAGAGTTGTACAGTTTGTGTGTGTATCACACTGTACAAGCAGTGATGACTTGTATGAAGGTATCTATGAATAACTTGCAAAAACAAGTGTAAAAATGTGTTATTTTTAAGGCTTATATTCTGTCTGGAATTCAGACTTGCATTTGATGATACCTGTCAGTTTTTGTAACAAACCGCCTGTTTTCTGTTGCTAATAATTTTGTGAAACTGGGCTGAAATGTTCAATGTGTTCTGTCACCTATTTGCCTCAGGCTGAGTTTTGTTTTAGAATTTCAACAATAAAACAGTTCAGCAAGCTCAAGGTCCTTTTTTCCTATTTTCTCTGAAAAGCTCCATGACTTGCAGTAGAAGAATTTGCCAGGAAGTAACTCTTTCCTTTTCCTGTGGAGTCAGTCATGTTGTAAACTCCTTGAACTTGCTATTTGATTATGATTGTAGAACCTTGATTTAAAAAAAAAAACAAAACAAACTCAAAACCAAACAAGCCCAACAGTCTGGTAAGTCCAAATAAGTGGAGCTCCCCATGAAGCCCCCCATGAGGCTGTACAGGATGCAAAGACAAAGTAGCAGCTGCTAAAAATACAACTAAAAATTCCCCTCATCCCCTCTCAGTTTATGCATGCTGTGCTACAAACAAAGAGGATAAAGGAGCAGGGATCATTTCTTATCATGTACCCCACATTGGAGTAGTACAATCCCATGCATTTCTTGGCTGTGTTTCACAGAAAAGACCTTCAAACTCATTGTCAATAAAAGTAAAGACAACAGTTCAGACAGAACTCAGGTAAAACCAAAGTCTGTCTGTAATATAGCAGATACAACTTTTTATTGTTTGGGGGTGGGGTGATGAGGACTCTAAACAGAACTGTAGCTGGCTATACTAACCTTAGTGCTCTAGCCTGTGTTTTTTAGGGAAGGAATAGATCCTAGGAAATTTTATTATCATCATCTTCCTGCCATTTAGCAAATAATTATGTATGCTATTGGCAAGTGTATGGCCGCACCTGTCTTCTACCTCTTTTTTCTGTAGCCAAAGGAGTACCTGTTGTGTATCCTGTGCTACTTAGCGCAAATGTTACAACTTGTGCACCTCAGGATGATTCTTCCATAATAAAATGTCTTTTAAAGAAACTGTGTACTATAAAGCTATAGAAAGCATCTGTTTCGCTAATACAGTGATACAAAAGAAATGGTACAGTGGAAATCCAGTGACATTTTAATTAGTCTTATTATGTATGTGCCTACTGAGAAAGCAATTTGTGACACTTGTCTGCTGTTTTCAAACCACCCCCTTATTCAGATCAGTAGCTACAGATGGAGTTGATCTGGGCTGCTACCAGGATGTGCCTCAGTTTTCTGGAGAGCTGCATGTTATTGCTGTCTCTGCACACTCTGTGAGCCTGAGCAACACAGGATAGCACATGTCCAGGGACTGAATTAAGGTTGTACTGGTATTAAGGTCGTATTACTTCTCAGTTCTTGCATTTCTGACAGTGTTTCTTTGCAAAAAGTTTATGATTTAGATTTAGAGATGTATAACATAGACAAAAACACAGACTCAAAGTTCAGGTATTTGGCTTGTATCTGCTTATAAAGTACGTTGGTTTTGATGTGTCAAAAACAAAGCTCAAGAGTGACAGAGTATTGTTTCTGTGAATGAAATTGATTGTGTAATGACTTCATTATTGCATATGGAAGCTCATTTAAGCTGGTATTTTTAAACCGGAATAGAAAAGTTCATTCAGCTTTTCCCAGTAAGTCATATGAATTCACTGGGGAATGCTCAGGAAAAAAGTACCTAACAAAAAAAATGCTTCCAGGATTCATGAGTTGTTTTCATATGTTGCTCAAGTCTGTGTTTTATGAACAGGGATATCACTTGCCAACTGTGTATGGATGATTTCAGGGAGGTGAAAAACAGTACACGGGGAATATGTTATTTAAATTGATTTTTGAAGGATTTCCTGAAGATATCTCAATGTAAATTACAGGCTAAAGCATCAGTGTCCTTAGGTATCTTTTGTTCCACAGTTAATTTTCTGGTAATAGTTGTTTTCTGTCTCTCTCAATAGGTATCCTCAGCTCGAGGTATAAATGCTTATGGAAATACCTCAGTGGTACAGATAGGTAATGTTTCAGGCTATATTGATACACCAGATCCACCAACGATTATCAGCTATTTGCCTGGGCTTCTGTACAAATTTAGCTGTAGCTATCCACTGGAGTACTTGGTTAACAACACCCAGCTTGCTTCGTAAGTGTAGTTTTCATTTCTATGTGTTTCTTCCCCTTGTTTATGTAAGCCCATATGCATGTGTATATACGCATATACACCTAAATATATGCAAGCCACAGCAGTATTGTCAACATAGCTGTTTTTAGCTGTGCAAGACTTGAAGGGAAAGGAAAAGACACTGAAAGAAGAGGTAATGCAAAGGATAGAAAATTCTGTAGCATCATTTTATGAGATAACATAGTTTATGAAGAGAGCCTTAGATAATATAAAACTTCCCTTAAAATTCAGATGTTCTGATGGCAAAATGGTAGCAGCAAAAAAATGGAAAATTTTCATTAAATAGGTTGTAAGCATGTGAATATAGAGTGCAAGAGAAAATATTTCAATGAGTAATCCTTGTACATCATGAAAAGTGTGTTCCTTTTTGTCATTTTGCCTCCCTGCTAATTATTTTTCTGATTCATGTTTTCAACAGTATCCATTACTTTCTGCATAGTTAAGGTTCTGTCAGTGTTTGCACTATAAATTCCTATTTCTGAAGCTTATAACCCAAATGCATAAATTAACTCCTTGTAACATGACTCAAGTTTTTTTAATGATAAAAACCACTGAAGTATGTAAACATGAAAATAAGATAACTTTCTTCATGATGGTTTTTGCTTTCTGGTTCTGTTGTAGGTCATCAGCTGCTATTTCCGTAAGAGAGAACAACGGAACCTTTATCAGCACTTTGAATTTGTTGCTTTACAATGTGAGTATAAAACACAGTAGCATGACCTGGACTAAATCCATCTCTGCAATATGTGAGTGCAAACCGGATTAGCAGAGCAAAGTACAGACTCCCCTTCATTATTTGCTATTCCCTTCCCACTCTTCCCATGAAGAACCAGGCCTTTCATCCGGGTATCTTTCATCTCTGAGTTCCCTTGTCCTTTTTAATTTGCATGTACCTGTTCTCTTGTATTTATAGGGCTGGTCTTTGAGAACACACACAGTCTTCTTGTCCTGTGTTTATACAGTTCCTCAATTTCCAGCTCTGGCTTTCAAGTTGTAGTGCCCTGTGAATAATCAGTTGTATTTATAATAACAATCATACTCCAGAGTGCATACTTGTGTTTGCATTTATTAAGTGTATGTGTGCACATTTCTCTGTGTGTATGTGTATAGGTACATTGTACTGATACAGAGAATACTCTGTTGAATTCGGTAAAAATATTTTAGACCAGTTCCCTTAGCAATAAACTGTAGCACTTTTGCTGAGGTATTTTTATGTTCAAGCCTCATCAGAATGTTTTAGTCATCTGTAATTGTAGTGAGGGATGTGGGACTTGTTCCAAATATTCAGCCCCCTGTACGCGTTGCCTCATTGTGTGGACTTTCCAGATTTTAAGGGTTAATTTTAACAGCTTTCAGCTCACACTTCTTCCATATGTTTTAGATAATTTAACTTGAATATCCATTATTGTGTAAGCTTTTACTATGTAAATATGGATGGTGACAGTAAAATGTGAAAAATCCATGGACTTCTACTTAACAACATTAATCTCTGAAATGATATTTTCATGTTGATTAAAATTTTTATTCATACATTTTAAATACCTGATTTAAATATCAATTTTTCAATCTATCAAGCAACATTTTTGTAAATTATGAATCTGATTTTTTTGCATTATTATTCATGCTAGCATGACGGTGAGTTATAATTCATGCAACTGATTTAAAAGTCAATGCTTTATGCTTTGAACCTAATGAGCTATAAATATTGTAACAGGACATTTTCCAAAGGCATACTTAGAAAAAAATCATGTTTGTTTGACAGAGCAGAGCTCTGAATAGCAACCTATAATCTGTTAAAATGAAGATTATACTTCTCTCATTTTTAAATAAACCTGTGACCAAAAAGATGGGGCAGGGTGAGGATAGCCAAAGTTCTCAGTCTGGACAAGCATTGATCACCATGCGTTTGCTGCCTTTCAGAGGCCAGCTCTGCACACAGTCAGGTACAAATGCCATTGATACTTATTCTAAGCACATTTTTTCCTCAATTACTGCATGCCAAGCTGGGCTATCATCCTCCCTACCCCACTGAGTTTACAAGTCGACCATGAACAGTGATGTCTTATCCTTCTGATTTCAGTTGTATTACTCACTCTAGTGAGTAGCACTAGCGTGAGCAATACTGCGAAGGCTGGCAGATTCAAGTGATGGACATGGTCTTGTGAGCTCTGATCCTGTGGGCTCAATTGGTCTCTGTTCAGGAGGCCTGGTTTTGGGAGGGATCTTGAGGCTCCTGTCCACTCTTGGTATCGGCCAGGGGTTTTGTATAGATGTGGCTCTTGACTGTGAGCAGACAGCCATACCTTCAAACTTTAGCTGTAATGTTATTTCCTAACATTGACTCTTCATCTGCTCAGTGTACTTCCATCTTCCCTAACAAGGTGATGTTTATGTTTACTTTCTTGTGTTAGTGTGTGTTAGTGTTAGGAAAGACAAGAGAAGCCATTATGATAGACTCAGATTTTAATAGCAGAATGCTTAATGGGCTTTTACAGAGCCTAAGCAGCTATGTGCTTTTAGGCCTTCCTGTGAGTATCTGTCTAAATGAACAAAAAATACTTTTAGAAAAAAAGGATAACTTTGGAATGTAATAGTGAGGGACCTGCTGTAGACTTCTTAATCGTTGCAAAACGTGACAGAGCTATGTATTAGAGAAATTTATAATTAACTTTAAAGAAGGCAAACTTGCCTGATCTCACTTGACTAGATCTTCAACGACTTGATCTATGTATGTCAGATAGCTGGTTTGTGTGCGCATGTGTACCTCCCAAGGCCTCCGATGCTGCAGAGATTGAGTATTGGGCATGCTGTATATTTTAGCATTGTTCCTTCTCAAAAAATACTCAATTTATGTGCTTAATCCTTCTTGTTGCTGACAGCTGCTGTTCTTGGTCTTGCTTGCCACGTTGAACCTGGTCAAAATTCTGTTCAACAAAATTTTTATGTACTGAATGTTTTGACCTCTCACAAGAGGTCTCAACATACTGACTCCCTGTGCTTTCTGGATTAGCAACCGATTTGACATAGATGACGTTATCAGTAAGTGCATTTTGATATGCTGAATTAATGTCTGTCACTCAGATCTGTTTCATGGCATTGTTGCTAAAGTGACATTAATGGTTCTGCCTTTGAACAAGAACCAATAAAACAGCTATATCTATGTAGTAGTATATGGGGAATTCCCAACTTTTATGTTCTATACAGCTTTCTTGAAACAGCATTTTTGAAATATTAGAATTTAAGTGAAAATTTTTGTTACTTGGAGCCTTCAACAAACCAACTTCCATAGAAACTACATTCTGGATAATAGAATGTGTGTTCTCCCAGACTAGTCTCTCAGACTACAGCTTAATATATATATATACACATATATGTAACCTGGTGGCATTGCTGTGTCCACTAAATCAGATAACCTTACAACCTTTCCTGGGAAAGGGTGCTGTGTGACAACCCAGTTAAGCTCCCCGTTTAGAAAACCACAGTAGCTGCTATGTTTGCTTGTAGGTGGTTGGAGAGATTTTGAGGTGTCAATGAATGATACCTTTTCTTTAATCACTGATCCAAACACTTCTCAAATTCATAAATAGATTCCCCGAAATAATTGCATAGGATAAGGCCAGTAAAGTGTTTTTGATCTTTACAGACAGACTTGTAGGCAAATGCACTGGCACTGCTTTTTGCTTCTTCCCTTATGGAGGAGGAAGTAAATGACTACATAGAAAAGTCAAAAATATTAGATGGGAGTTCAGTCTGTGGATGCAGATGAGTTGTTACAGTGGGATTTCTGGTACACTGAGACAATGTTGTTTGTGGGTTTTTTTCAGGATTCATCCTACAGCCAGCAGCTCTTTATTCCAAGTACAGGTTTACCTTTGAAAACCAAAATATATGCAGCTGTAAGAGCAACCAACCTGGATGGCAGGTACCATAAAGGATGTTATTTCTTGTCTTGCTTTCAGCTCCTGATGTTGCAATTTTTTTCTTATTTAGTCTTTATGTCTTTTCTCATAGCCTTTTGTATGTTAAAGTAATGGTTGGTGTTTGATAACCATTGCCCTCAGCTGAGGTGTATCAAGTCCTTGATGGGGAATGCATATCTTGCTGCTGTCCTCATTATGAAAGTTTTCCTGAATTATACTTTAAATCCTGTATTGCTGTTATTTAATAAAGGGCATCAAGTGAGAAACTCCACAGCTTTTAAAAGTGGAATGGTTTTGATTTCTAGTCCTATGTGGCCATGACTTCTGAGAGGAGGTACACAACATGTGTAGGTATGGTGGTTGACCTGCATGAAACAAAACAACTTTTTGAAATACAATTCTGCTGCTATGGTGTGATGTTTAGTTTTTTAAATCATGGGAAGAAACAGCTGATATATTGGGAATGCAGGATGACTTGTACATGACCTGTTAAATGTAGTAACTAAGCTCCAGTGTAACATTATACATTATAAGTTTGTATGCTTGTCTGTACTGGTTTTAATCTTATCTCACTCCCTCTCCACCCCTACTCTTACATTGCCAGTTCCCCTCATCTATCACTTTGCTCCCTGTAACAGGTGGAATGTTTTGATGGACTACTGCTACACCACACCATCTGGTAATCCCAGCGATGATCTTCGATACGATCTTTTTTTCAGGTAGGTCCTGTGCAAACCCAATGTTTTGTGGGTCCTTGCTTTAAAAAATGGTTGTAAATCTCTACAATAGTGGTGTTCTAAACTGTCTGGAAAGTCTAAGCAGTATTAGCAGGGGGGACTGAGGGCTGCGCTTACAGATAGCATGTCAGGACTTATCTTGTTTGTGAACATAAACATAGAAGCAAGGGCAAAGTCATAAGAATTATGAAGGTAGAGAAGCGTATATCTAAAGTGCCTCTGCTAGAGATGCCATAAACACACGAACTGAATGGCTAAACTGGCCTTTGTTTTACTAAAGGTAGCCCTCTGGTGAATGACAGTGTTATAAAACATCATAGACTGCAGTTCAGAAAAGCAGTTAAGCAAATGATTAAAGATAAATAGATGCTCCTGCTGCTACTCCCAGTAATAACATTTGAATTGGAACTTTGAAAAACATCTTGGAAGTATCTCAGATAAAATTTTATCAGTGACAGTTGCTGGAGAGATACTGTCTTCATTTGGAGTTACCTGTCTACAGCAGTTAGCATACCTGATTACTTTTTTGCTTCAGGTCTCAAGTTTCTTTGGGCACTGGAATTAAATGATACCTTGGTTATAGCTGTGATGTTGCAAAACAAAACATAATGATTTTATAGGAATGCCTTTCAGCCCAGGACTGTGCAGCCGAACAGGCAGATTGTGGCTGCCTGTGTTGGATATTAGGGCACTATGTTCATTTCCAAGGAGCTAAAGCACTGAACCTGCTGCTTAAGTTATCTTATTCTCAGCAAAGAGCTTCAAAATTCTAATCATACAGATGCTCATCCTAGTTTTAATCTTTTCTACAAAACCTAGCTGTGACAAGGACCCACAGACAACTATAATTGAAAATGGCAAGAGCCAAATGGGCCGGTTTTCCTTTGAGGTGTTTCGCTTTGTGAAGCACAAGAACCAGAAGATGTCTACAGTCTTCCTTCACTGCGTGACAAAGCTCTGCAGAGCAGATGACTGTCCCTTTCTTGTGCCAGTAAGTTTCAGTGGATGGAAGTTGCTGTTAATTATCTGGATATAAAATAGGCACGCTGGAGTTATTCTGCATCCAAATGCTATGGACGTTTGGAAGGCACAGAATGAAGGTGACTTGTAGAGTCTGAAGTAAGAATGTTTTTTGTGTCTAAAAGAATGTAAAACAACTGGTGAAGAATAGGCCTATTAATATTGGAGATAAACCAATACTAAACCTGCAAAACACAGGTTGTTGAACATGTGAGAAACGACCTCTTTGCCATTTGGACCTTAATTAATTTTAAAAGTAACATCTCTAAGAGGGCTTCAGAGCTGATATTCTTAGTATAGCATCTAAGAAACAAGGTATCCGCAGTTGCAGTGGATGTATATGAATATCTTAGAATAGAATTCATGGAAAACTTAAAGCTATAGTAAGTTCAGTTGTACTGACTAGGAAAATTTGAAAGAGTTTCAGATAGTGAAAAACCCCAACTTACTACATCCCCTGTAGTTTATTACCATCTCCCTGATGGTTTGCAAACTGCTGTTTTAAGTTCATGAAGTTGTGTCAATTATTTCATTTTAGGAGTGTCACAAACATATTTTGGAAATTGAAACACTTAAACATACTAACACAGAATATTCTGTGTTAATGTCTTCAGAACGCAGTATTGTTTCCTTTCGAAAGACTTTCCATTTAGTATTTTAAAATGCTATCAGTTCAGTATACTTCTGACATTTTGTACATTATTTTATACCTTTATGTTACACTTTTAAATAATTCATTGTTTCTGTTGAGAATTTGTGTTGTGAGGTTTTTGAAGCTCTTTTACAAGAAGTTGTAATTAAAGAAATGCTGTCAGTTGAAGCAAACCTGAGTACCCAAGATTAAGGTACATAACAAGTTAGAGAAGTTAAAGGTGGATTCCAGATGACAGAGTGCTGGGGATTGTTTTAATGTGGGTCATTGCTATTTAGAATTTCATGGAAAATGTGTGAACTTTAACTTGACAAGCTTGCTAGAACAGGGATTGTAACGTGTTTATCCCTAGTCAAGCAAAACACATTTGTTGGGGAAAACTATCTGTAAACAAAGCTTTGGGAAATTAACTACTGAAAATTTAATATACTATAAGATGGATCTTGTACACAACAACAATGTAGTTCTGTAAACGAAGTGAGGCAAAATACAACGGGAAGCCAGACATTTATAAGATATACTTCTAGGGAATATTGCAGCTGTTTTTATTGCAAAGTAATTTAATGCATACTAAGAAATAAAATCAAAGTTGTAATATTGCTTATAAAAGAGTTTAAGTTAAATCAGGAAGCACAGAAGGGCAATAATTCCATTCCACTCTGAAACTGTGATTGTTTTGATTAACTGCTTAGATTTGCAGTAACAGAGAAAGAAGAGATGCTGGCGGGAGGACAACTTGGAGCCCTCAGAGCACCTCTGGCAATGCTGTAATCTCTGCTGGCCCCATCATTACAAGGAGTGGTAGGAATGAACAAACTTTTTCTATGGACTGCTGGAATTGCAGAAACCTGGGGAAATGTTTTGCAGTTTAATATGAATTTGCAATGACTTAGAGGAAGTGTGAATTCTCCATGAGTTTGGGTATTTTTTTTTCCCCACTGTTGGAGACTTTGGTAAAAAATTTGAGCTAATATTTCTGTTCGGCTCACGTGCTTCCTCCCTACCCCAGTAAAATCACGGTGGGATACTGTTATGCATGTAAGACCATTATAAAAGCCCACACTCAGTGGCTTGACTTCTTTTTGTCAGATTTCACTGAAGATAATGGAATTTAAGGTACTGTGTTCAGTGTTGCAATTTAATTTGGACAGCTAATGAATATTCACTGTCACTTTCTATTCGCCGTTTCTTACAGCTTCACCTGTGGGTGTCTGTCTGTTGCATACAATTAATACATGCTATGTTTAGCCTTCAGCTATAAGAAAGAAATGGGACAAACACATTGTAAATTCTAAACAGAGTGTGCCAAAAGCTACTCTTTTAAAGCCAGAGTGAAATTCCATTATTTCCATTTTTATTGCTAAAGGTTTTCTAAAAAATAAAACCAGAAAAACTCACCAAAACCCAGCTCTAAATTTAACCTGCAGTCTCTGAAAAAAATTTATGTGACTGCTGTTGACAAAATAATAAAATACTTGAAAAATGTTTAAGAAATTCTGTTTGCAGTTAAGCAACTGATTTCAGCAGTTTTACATTTAGGAAGCTGACAGCAGGACTGATTCCTCTCTGGGAAAAATAATTGAAACACTTCAGAATAAAATCCTTTACGTGCAAAGTGGTTATGCCCACATATAAAAAGACAACAAATGACCCTCTAGAATTAGGAATCATCTAGCAAGAGACCATTTTTAGAACAAATACTGTCTGTTACAAGCAACATTTCTGCAATGAAAATGGGTATATTTGTTCTGCATTACACATAATACCAACTGAGTTGCTTCTATCTGATTAGTCAAGAAAAAGTGAAAAGGACTATCTTCAAAGTTGCATACCTGAGTACTTATGGGGAATGAATGACAGATTTGCTCAGACAAACATGTATGCTAGAGAAATGCAGCCTCAGGCAAGGAATGGAAACTAGGTAAAGCTTATTATATAAGCAACACTTATTAGGTAATATAGCTTATGATTCAAATGCTGTGAATGCTATTTTTACAATTAAAAAAACCCGTCATCAGTTACCTTTAAATGGTGCATAACTTCAAGCAAAGAAAGATCTGTCCATGGGTGTTTAACAACCCCAAAGAAAGGATAAATGATTTTATAATTTCTTGACAACTGTTGAGGTTTTTTTTCTTTTAAATGAAAACATGAATAAGGGTGGAAAAGGAAAATAATATTTTTTTAGGTATCTTCTACTTGAAATGTGTGTCTAAAGCTTTTTAGATTAGACGTATTTCTGCACCTCCGTAGTATGCTTTTGGAGCACCCCACTCCTGCTGACAGAGGGATAATTTGATGGGAATTACTCAACTCTGCCACAGATTTTCTGAGTGACACTGGGCAAGCCAGTCTGACTTGCACTTCACTTTTCCTTCTGGAGCAGAAAGACGGAATTAGTATTCTGGGAACTGGCCCTTCCCATTGTGAAAATAAGTGCATTAAAAATGTGAGGTTCATGAATACTATGATCAAGGAAAGAAAAGCAGGGGGAAGGTCATGAAAGAACATGAACAAAACTATCTGGTTTTGGATGAGGAGTGCCGGGGTGTAGTGCTGGTTTCCTCTGGTGTGATGCTGCATGGAGGTGCTTAAACTATTTTCAAGGCCAACTCTGGTCCAGCTTTAGTACAGATACATTTGTATAGAGCCCATCAAACCTGCTGCACCTGACTCACCTTAGTAGGTACCCCAGTATTACGTCTGCAGTTGCATGGAGGTACAACCCTTCACTTCCCTCATTTAGGTTGGTGGTGCATCTCTTGTGACTGTTCCTGTGCACATCAGTGTCTGCAGAGATATCTTGAGTTAGCCAGGTCTCCCCATTACTCTAGTCACCAGTTGTTCTGGTAACAGAACTTTTATGCAGTTACCTCGATAGGAACTGAATAGTGCCACAGCAAGTGAGTAATGGTCCTTCTCCTATGTATTTCTGAACTCTTATTTCTAATGTTTTGCTCTTTTCAGAGAAACTTTTTTCTTGTTTGTTATTCTAAAACAAGTCATTACAGGAGACATACACAGAAGAAAATGTTTTAGTCTCTGTGTATAGAAACAAAGCAGGTACCTACTTCTGAAGGTGAAATTGTGTAGCTTTTGATGGATGCCTCACTTAAACTTAGAAGACAGCTGCTTGAAACAAATGTATACGTGAGCTGTGCTTACAAGTTGCACAAAAAAGCAAGAACAGTCACAAGAAATGTAGTTCTAAGATGGACAATTTTAAGTAAGTAAAAATTGAAGAAAAAATACAAATGTTTCCCTGAATATAATGCCACTGTGTAACTTTCAAGAGAAAAGTAAGCGTGGGGAAAGGATGTTTTTGTAATCATTAATGGTCACTGTTGTGTTTTTCCTTGGAAAAACTCAGGTTAATTTTTTTTTCCTATACAGATCTTCTGGTAATAAGATTAACAGTGAAGGGATTTGCATATAATACTGTGCTTATGATTGTATTTTTGAGGGACAGAATAGAAATGGCCGCATTTTCAATTAAGAAATCAAGGTGTATGGGTTTTGTTGCATGGTTTTTGTTGTGTGTTTGTTTTGGGTTTTTTTTTCCACAGAATACTAAGTAAGTTCATACTGGCGTACTTGCATTAACAATGAAACAATGTCTTATAATTAATGTTGTCCTTATTCTACCAGAGATGTTAAAAGCTACTAGTCTTGTTGCTAGTATAGCCAATGTACTTTGAAAAAAAATCTAGGGCTATTTGCTTTTGTGTTGAGAGAAGGGGGGAGTAGGCAGAGGTATTTGTAAAATATAATGCATCCTGGTTTTGTTTTATACAGATGAGACGCCAACCAACAATTCACAGCTTGGTAAGTTAATCAGACTTCCAAGATACATAAAAGTGGGTTTGAGTGAAACAGAATTGATGAGATGAACCATTTTGATTGAGCTCTATGCACTGAGCTGGAATGTGGTGGGTTTTTTTTGACTTGTTTCTGTCATTTAAATGAGTCAATACCGACATGCTATAAAGAGAGCAATTGGTGAATCTGGAATGCTCAGTTTAGTTTGTGTACCCAGCTCCACCAAGATAGCAACTTCTAATTCCTATGGTGGAATTGAAATTAAAATCTGCTGCTATGACACGTAAGGGTGAGGGAACATTGAAACTGCCAGATGCAAAATTATACTTAAGCAGTAAAATCTGCTCATGCCATGCAGGAGTAGAGCAGCAAAATGGTTATTATGCTGCAGTCCAGCTCATTTCACAGCTCAAAGTCAGAAGAGCTCTGCTTCAGCTCCTTTTCATTTAACCACACAAAAAAAAGCCTATGGAGAAGCTGGCATAGAACTTTTGGTCTGCTAGGGCAATGAAGGAAATAGACCACAGGGGAGATCAGGTCCTTAACTTAACCTCTCTTAAGTTTTAGAGCGCTTCTCCCTTGGGTACTTGGAGGACTTGTTTCAGCCTGTCTGTCACTGTTCTCTGCTGGTAACAAGGAGTAGCTAATAACTAAGAGAGGATGGTGAAGCTAATCAAGCGGTCCATTGGGCCATTCCACTTCTTTCTTATTCATAAAAGAACTGAGTGGCAGGAGCAACCTATCCTGTCCTCTGACTTCTAATACTATTTATTGCCTTCTTTTTTTAATGTAGACCACATAAAAGGGAGCTACCTTTCTTTCCTGGTATGGAAACAAAATTCTCCCTGTAATGAATTGCTCCCTGGTGTGTTCCTGCCAATGGATATCACTAAAATAATAATAATGATGATAAAAAGCAAATTCTCCATTTGCTGCATGGAGCTTGCTATGTTAATAGCTGCTATTTTTCCTTCCTATCCAATGAAAGCAGCAGCCCTCTCTTTCCATCCCAGAAAGACCTTTTCTGTGCCTGTTGCTGTCCCAGTGGAGAGCATAGAGGTAGAGTGAGGCGGGTTTACTACTGTAGTGGAGAGAAGACAAGTAAGGTCAGAAGGCAGCACAGTGTTGAGTAGAGGATGGCAAACTGATCAACAGAGCTGACGTTTTTCAGCTTTGGTGAAGTGGGAAGGGGTTGATGATGTTGAGGGCAGGTGGCTGCTTCTGGGACGAGCAGTCTGGTTTACCACATAGAAGCTGCATGGTCATTTCACCTCACTCTCCAGCACTGGTAATGGCAAACACACATTGGTGCTTTGTGTAGAATCTGCCACTCAAATAGGTGTTTTTTTTTGTTGTCTCCCCCCCCCCCAAGCCTTCTGCTGGAAAAGATGGTAGAGGCTGCATGTATGTGTATTCCAGTATCCAAGAACTGGTCCCTGAGCAGCCTGTTGAGCTACACTAAATAAGTAAACATGTTACTTCCACCTGAGAATTCATAAACATGTTAAGAAGCCTTCTGTGAAGTTGTACAGAAAAACTTCAAGTAGCTCAGATATCTGGTGCCAGATATTGCTGTTAAGGATTTATATACACTTTGAATTGAGCTGTGAATAATGATATCAGGGAAGAAATCCTTTCACTAACTTGATCAGGTGGCAAATCCTTATATCTCTCCCTTGATAGTTCTTGGACAATTACAGTCAAATAGTTTAGAGCAAACTACAGTTGGTCCCAGGGAACAATGCTGCAGTTCTTGAGGTGGAAAAAACTTATTTCCAGCAAGATCCTTGAGTAAAAATCAGTAAGAACTTTAAATCCAACTCATATTCAGCAGAAAGTTAATTCTGCTCAGAATTGCCACATCTGCAGCTTTTAGGCAAATTCTAACCCCAGAAACTGATCCAAGGGGAACAGCATTCCTTTCCCCCCCTAACTCCTTGAACAAGTTTAGTCCCTGCATTGTAATTATTCTGTATATATGGTGTTGTAATGGAGAGACAGAAGTGTTTGGTGCTACTGAGAGATTATATCCAGGTCTTACCTGTGCTTTTTTGTTCTCTTGCAGCTCATCCAAACGGACCTCCTTTCCAGCTGAACTCGGTCACCAGCGCACTGATTTCAGGCGTTGTCTTCCTAGGAATCACAAGCATTTTCTTTTTTGTATGTTCCCTAACTCTTCTGCACAGAAAGTGGCCCAACAGTTCAGTCTTGAGTGGCATCCGAAACCCAGTTTTCAACTGAAAGTGATGATTTACTTGCACTTTTTCTTTGGGGTTGCCTTTCTTGTCCATGAAATATGATTCCATTAAAAATAATGTTAAGGCAACACTCCAGCTGTATCCAGCTTCTATTCCAGCTATTCTGTATTTGTAGATTTGCTAGATGTTGTGTAGGTAAGCAGCAGTAATATTGGTAACAATCCTAGAAAATTACGAGAATCTCAATTGTGTTTGTGATCAGACTGTATGACTTTATGCCCATGGGTGTGCTGACAATAGAGCTTGTGTCTCCAGCTTCCCAGTAAGGTTTCAAAGCTGAAGATGCTGAAGGTGAGAACCTGTCCAAGTATGCCATTCTTATACAAAACCTGATCCATTCAGAAACATTCATAAGTTCATAAACACCTACTAAGATAAGGATCACTTCTATTTTGTTAAGGTATTTTTCACAAATTTGAAAAAACAATTGTATCTCAGGAGGAACTTGTTTTCATCAGTCTTGGCTAAAAATAGCCCCAGAGAGACTTTGAATAAGTTACTTTTGCTTATTATTCATTTGGAAATGTTTCTTAGAAGTGTCTTCCATTGAATTGTCCTTATATCATGGGAAGAACATAATTTGGCTGGGTATCTTTGAGTCAAATAGTTTAGAGCAAACTACAGTTGGTCCCAAGGAACAATGCTGCAGTTCTTGAGGTGGAAAAAACTTATTTCCAGCAAGATCCTTGAGTAAAAATCAGTAAGAGCTTTAAATCCAACTCATATTCAGCAGAAAGTTAATTCTGCTCAGAATTGCCACATCTGCAGCCTTTAGGCAAATTCTAACCCCAGAAACTGATCCAAGGGGAACAGCATTCCTTTCCCCCCCTAACTCCTTGAACAAGTAACGTCCAAACTTTCGTCATACAAAATTATTTTTGGAGCACAATTTGGCAGTTGAGTAAAACTCTCATTAATATCCTCCTTTGAAGGGCCAGTTTTGCCTCATGAGTTTTGCAGTTCTCAGATAAGGCTTTGCTTTCTACATGAAGAATTGTAAATCAAGGCTTATTTCTGTAGCAGATTTTCTGTGTGGATTAGACTTCTTCACTGCATGGATGATGGGAAGAGGGCAACTAGAAGGATAACAGGCCACAAGCAGTACCATACTGTTGACTCTAATTAATCTGTTAAACATCAGACTTATCTGAAGTGAGTGCGAGTAACCGGGTGCCCTCAAACAGGAGCACAGGGCAGTGGCATAGCTGTTTAGAATAGACAAAAATGCTGGTACTAGAGAGGCCACCGTAGACACAACATATATTAAGCTGGACTGGATAGACAGTTGGGATTTTGGTCACACATACAGCAGTTAAATCTCATTTTTGATGTACTGTACATACTGGCCTAGAAACACCTCATCGATATTTATCATCATCCCGTGTTAACCATGTCTGTGTTTTCACTGATGTGACACAACTGGCTAGTGATCAGGGCTTTTTGGCTCTCAAGACTAAAGACAAATACAGACTTGTTCTCAGTTTTCTCTGATTCTGCAAATGCCTGTTGTTCACAAAGTCCACTGTGCTGTAGTGTGGTGTCCCTAACAACCAATACTGTGCCTGTTTTCCTCCAGTCTTAATACCTCAGAAACATTTTTGCACTTCAGGGGTTAGGTCTGATGACATGTAAAACATGATTGTTTAATAAAATTATTTGAAACGTTTCAGAATGAATGCCTTGTCTGAACTGTTTTCCTCTCCCTGTCAAATGGTTACAGTTTTGTACATGCTTTCAGTGACCTCATGCTTTTTTAAGTCAGTTCGGTAAGAGCTTTCAATATATAGGATAAATTAATGTTAAGTATAGCTTTAGTGGCCTTTAAAGGAGGGCAATAAACTCTGAAGACTGATATCACAGTCTGGGGATAAATAAATTCAGATAATCTATTTTAATTTACTCATAAAGACAACCACAGAAAATCCATTAATGTAATTACTACTTCATAACCAGCAGCTTTAGCTGAAAGTTTTCAGTGATGGAGATAGTCTTTATTTTAAAAAGTACTAAAGACAGCAATTAACTGTTGGAACAACTTACTAAGGATAGTAATGGCTATCTCTAATGTGTATGTGCCCAGTTTAACTTGCCAGCTATTAGAAACTATTGTGCCTTTGTTTGCTAAACTGAGGGAGACCCTTTTTCTAACACAAATCTCACATAATTTGGTTTAGACCACAGCGGGGTAGGCTGGTTGTTGGGCGGGGGGGAAGTGAATAGTGTTGCAAAAAAACCCAAGACAAAACAACAAAAGCTGCTGATATAATATCATATTTGTCCTATTTCAATTTCTCTGTATTTCTGGAAAGGCAGTTTGTTGTTTTTATATAGAGAAAAGTAATTTACAGTAATTAGCAAAGACTTGTTGACCAAACTCTTTGAGGCTTGGGTAGCTTATTATAAAAATGGAGTTGTTATCGAATAATGTAATATGCAAAATGTTTTTCTTACGTTAGTTAAAATTTCTGTCTTGGTTTGTTTTTGTGGTGAACCCAATAAGATGATGTGCCTCGTGGAACTTTTCCTCATCTGAAAATTATTAGGTACCAAAGGGTGATCCCACACCAGTTGTGAGTTAGTGAACATAGTTCCCACAGTCATCTGTATGAGTCATAACTGAGCTTGCTATGGATTGAATACATTTGTCTCCGTCATTCATTAAATGATATAAATACCTGTTCCTCCTTGGTAAAGCAACACAGAGAGTCACAGGTGAAAAATAGTGTCTAAAGCCAGGCTTATTCATTTGCAGATCTGACACAGGACTGCTTTATGAATGGTTTTTAGGGGAGGTGAAAATTTGAGCCAGGCTGCCCAAATATTTCTAGTAGGGAGAGGACTGACTGTGTTTGTAAAAACATCCCTGTCATGGTTTGTTTGAAAGAAGTATACAGGTATCTAGGAACATGTGGAAGCCATAACTCGTGGCCTCACAAGTTTCGAGAAGCAGGTCAGGTAGAAGTTGGGTGGATGTGCATTAATGGGTTACACTGTACTTTTTGAAGGGCAGGATGTTAGATGAGAGGGAAGGGCCAATGGATTGAAAACATAAATTACATATGGCGGGCAGGGACTTCTGGCACTCGAAATACCAAGTTTTAAGTGGAGCAGTGAATTAAGAAGACGCTTTGTACTTTGGACGAAGGAGCTCTGGCCAGATAAATAATGGGGGTCTCACATGAGTTAAGTGCAACTGAATTACTAAAAGAATAGTGGCTCTGCTAATAAAATCACTTCTATTAGGGTTGCCAATTGTATGTGTTTAAATGCTCTTTTGAACAGGGGTCAGGTTTCTGCAGGTAAGCACAGTGTACTGAGATGTTCCCAGGTCTGTGACCCAGATTGGAGGGCAGATGGGAAAGAAACTGAGGAAGACTGGCTTAGCTTTAAATCCAGTAGAATTTAATAAATCTCTAAAGAGGTGAAAACAATTCCTGGGTTCCTGTCTTTGAAAGAAATAAATGATGCATCTAACTGGAGCTATGCACACCAGTGCTTGGGATAAATTCAGATGATATTTGAGAAACAGGCCTTGGCAAGGGAACCTGGAAGTAAATCACATTTTCCTCTTCATTTGGCGGGCAGCATTTCTTACTCGTGATATCTCTTAGGCTCCACAAATATGCCAGAAGAAGCAGCCTTGCCCTGTTAAGCTACTCATCTCTTCACCTGGAGGAGACATAGGTGGGAGTATCGTGATAAACTAGAAAATGTTCCAAGTGTGGCAAATTGGTCCTTCCTCAGGTTATTCTCAGGTTTTATTTCAGTGCCACTTGACCTTTCCCATGCCTTTCAGGAAGAAAGAGGTAGGACGGAGCTGGAAAAGACAGCAGAGAGCAGCTCTGCACAGTCATCAGTGGCTGGACTGGCTGTTTGATACACTGGTGGTTTCAGGATTCTATCATGGCTCTTTGCCATAATGTTGCTTTTGAAAAGTTTTTACAACTTTTCGGTTATTCGCTAGTTAGTTAATTCTTTCCCAGTCTTTAAAAGAATATGTTTGTATAATTAGGAAGCGCATCCTTGAGATAGTGAAATTGAAGATGTAAGGCAGAAAAGTTGTTCATTTAAGTGACTTATCTTGTGAAGAAGGTAAACTAATTATTGTTGGCAAACACCAGATTTCAAATGCTGGTATTACGTTTATAACCTCTGCTTTTGTTGGACTTCTTGATGTAGTGTGAAAAGTACTCTGTGCTACAGCAGGATCCACACCAGTCCTTGTAACCAAGAAATACCGTTTAGCAATAGCTCAAATATTTTGCAAGTTCACTTGCAATCCCCTGCTAAACGGGGAAATCTTTGGAGTGATAAGATGGTGATTGTTGTAGATACAGAGTATCCTAGCCTGAGCAGGCATCATGTGCTCTGTTTGCATCCTGAACTGCCTTGCTTATGTTTAGACTCAAAGCCTCTGAGGTGCATTTATCAAGCTTGCTTGTTTTGCTTAAACAAAAGAAAAAAGGGCTTGCTTCAGCATAATTTCAACCATGAATGAATGGGGAGAGGCCCCGTGTTCCTGCCAGCACTGCATTTCCCATCAAGAGAGGCTGCATGATGTCCATTACAGGTACTGTTCAGAGTGGGTAAGGCAATATCTGCTCTTGTGACTGTTTTCCCCTCAGCGCTTTAACCCCTTGTCTCTTTAGTCAGGCTGAGGTCTTCCTCTATTCAGTCAATTTTATTATTCTTAGCAGGTGGTAATATCTCTCTGCTCAGCAGCTGTTTTGAGGGACAGACATAGTTTTAGTGGGTTTTTTTAAATGTGTTTTAGCACACAAATTTTATTCTATACTTTTACCTTTTGAAGGGGAATTAGCGACTGGATTGATCAGTGTGATTACAGGTTACTTTATATAGCAGATATTCCTGATTTATTTTTTCCTCTCTAAATTGTAGTGAGTAAAAATAATGATCCAGTTAATTCAAATGTTAATTGCAAATGAATGTAAAGGCAAAAGTTCAGTGTGGAATCTGTACTGGATGATTCATTTGGTGCATACGAGCACGCACGTTCAGCAGGTGTGTATTCTGCACAGGCTTGCATTGGTTCTAGAGCCCATGACTTGCCAGGAGGTGAGTACTGGCCGGGTACTCACAGTTACTATCTCCCTCGCAGAGTCAAACCCTGCTTCTGGGTATCAGGGGCTGCACAGCTGTGTCAATGCCACGGGATGGAGTAAGGCCTGTGGGTTTCTCTCCTTCCCCCGCCTCCCTCCATCCCCCCCAGACACTGACCGGTGGGTTGCACATTGTTACCGCAGCACTACGACTACTGTGGCTGGAGCCATGGAACGGTTGTCCAGGACGGCTGCTCCCAGGCAGCCTCACCATTGTTGCCTGCTGCCTCCTAGGCTGTGGGTCCAACTCTGGTAGCACCCTGCACGTGCTTTGTAACTCGGCAAAGCAATAGCAGAGCCTTGGCAATGCTTTTGCTGTCCGTTTGTGTTGCTGCACCTTGATGTTGCTGAGTAGCTTGTTTCACTACACGTGAACGAACTCCCACACAGACTTGCTCTGGTGGGAACACTGACTAAAACCACTAACAGTTAGTGGGAAACCACTGAGTAACCCCCTCTCTGGATAATTTTGTTTGCTTCCACAAATGAAGGTAGAGCAGCGAGTGGGGGAGAACAGCAGCCCCTGCAGAATGAGCTGTCGAGATGTCAGGTTGCAAGGAAGAGATGTAGCTTTATTCCATGTCTCCAGTCACCCGGGCTTCAAAAGCTAGTGAATGTGTTATGTGGCAGGAACTGACAACGTTTTATGGTATCTATGGGGCAACCACATACCTGTTCTTGGCATGGTGCACGCTGTGGCAATTAGCGCATAACATAGACTCTGCAGTTCAAGCTAGGAAGGACTTTGTCATCCTAGGGAAATCTGCTTTGATACTGAGCCTGCAACAAGATCAAAAGTGGACAGAGTGAAAACTTAAGCACTCACTTTCCTCGTGTTCAGATCACTGCTGCAGCAGGAATGGGCTTTTTGGTTTGGTGACACTTTGATGTTCTCAGCACAGTCAGCTGGGAAAATCTTCTATCAGTGCTTGCAGAGGACTGGTACACTGTTCAGATAAGAACTTCTCTCTGGGAGCCTTTATTAAGTTAATTGCACTTAATAAAGGTGTTACTGGTCTCTCAGGCCAAATCTGTGGGTGTGGTTTGTGCCTTGGCTCTTAAGTTAGTTAATGTTAAACTTAGACATGCTTTGAGTTTGATCCTTTTTCAGTCACTACTCTAATTTTAATCCTTTAGAATAGGAATTGCTGTGAGCTCATGATGGTCCTTTGTCATTTAGTATTTTTCATATCTGCAAGTTCTTTAAGTGTATTAAATTCTCTCCAGTCTGAACAAACTACATCCCTTCAGGCTTTTCCCACAGGGCAAGTGCTCCAGCCTCTGACAATCTTGGTGGCCCTCCACCAGTTTTGTTTCAATTTATTAATGTCTTCCTTCTTCTGGGGGGACCAAAATAGGGCACAGTAGATGCGTTTTGAAAAGTGGTGTGTAGTAGGGGATTATTGCTTCCCTCAATCTACTGGCCATGCTCCTGTTCATGCAGCCCAGGACACTGTTGACCTTGCTTCCTGGGCCCACCGCTGGCTCCTATACAGCCCTGCTGTCCACCAAGATTCCCAAGTCCTTATCAGCTGAGCTGCTCCTCAACCAGTCAGTCCCCAGACAGTATAACTGCAGAGGTTATTCCCACCCAGGTACAGGACTTTGCAGTTGTGCTTCCCGAATTTCATGAGCTTCCTTTCAGCCCATTCCTCCAGCCTGCCTAGGTTGCTCTGAATGGTAGCCCTGCTCTTAAATGTATCAACCGATCCCACTAATTTGCTGTCATCTGCATACTTGACAAGAGTCCACTCTGTCACCTTCTCTAGGTCATTGATAAAGGCATTAAACAGAACAGGTCCCAAGCAGACTTCTGCAGTACTCCATTTGTCACTGGTATCCAGGTAGACGATGACTGATTAGCCACTACTCGCTGAACTCAGTCATCCAACAAAATTTTTACCAGCTAGCTGTTCACCCATCGAAACCATAACGTTTTAACTGGGGTAGAAGAATGCTATGGAGACCATGTGGAAACCTTGCTGAAGTTGCGGTGAATAATGCATACTGTGCACTCGATCATAGATTCAGTCATTTTATTAAGTTAGTCAAACAGCATTTTACCTTTGGTAAATCCATGCTTGCTTTTCCCAGTCATTACCACCTCCTCTGTGCACCCAGAAATGTGTTCCAAGAGCGCTTGCTGTGTGATTGCTCCAAATGCTAAAGAGCACTTGGGATTCAACCCAAGGGACTGAATGTTACCACCTGCAAATAGGTATGAAGCTCATGGTTGAAGTCTGTTTCACATTCACCAGTCGTCACACTGGCCTGCAGTGGCTACCATGCCTCCATTTGTTTAACTGAAAGAGATTGTTGCTGTCACTTCAAGGTTCCTGTTCTGCTGATTGAGTACAATAGGGACAATGATAATGCTACGCTGCGAAGGTTGTTTCATTTGTTTATTTTTAATTAGGAAATTACATCAGAAATCCAATCCTGACAGAAGGCTAATGTTACAAAGTAAAGCACTAAGAAGGTATGCTCAAGCATGGTGTGTTTGGTTTTTTTTTGAAAAGGCTCTTATTTTCCATGGAACCTTGTTTTATAAGGCACAAGATGAACAATGAACTAGGGTAGTTTCAAGCAATGGATAAAAAGGTTAGTACCTAGTGGACCCCTGTCTCCTTTACCAAAAAAGTTACAGTTTTCAGTGAATGAGGCAAGGAAGTGGTTTAAGAGATGATGGTGGTGTGATTAAGCAGTTAATTCTGGTCTGCTGGCTTAGACAGTGCTTCTGGGTCAGCCTCTTGCTAGACATGACTGGGTTGAACTGGCAGAATTAATTGAGGTCATGCTCTGTAGCTTAATTCTTAAACTTCTCCCTGAATCCTGTCTAGTCAAGCCAAAGCCTTAATCCTTGGCATCATTGCTGGTACAGTTTTCCACCACTGTGGGTGTCTGATATTATTCTGACCTTGCCTGCTTCTTTAGGACTCCTTGGTGCTGTAACCTCTGTGCTGTCCTGTGACCATAATTCTTGCTGCTCCCTGGGTGGGTGGGCATCTGCCTTCTCTCATTCCTGACTTCTGCGTGCCTTGACTGCAACTCTTCTGCTTCTGTCCAGCCAGCCTGGCTTAACCCTAAACTGTGACCGTGTGGAAGCTGTGTCAGCACTACCCCTGCTGTGTTTCTGGTTCTGGGCGCCAGTTCTCTCCATCCTGGGGTGGGGGTGGTTAAGCCAAACTTCTCTGGTGGCTATTGTCTTCTCAATTTCCCTTTACCTGGGATAGGGCACATGGGACCTCTGGTTACAGTAATGAAAGTATACACTTACTAACAGTCTGAAAATGAGTTCTTGTTTTGGTAAATGTCAAACTTACTGTTCCTCCAGGTAAATCTTAAGCAAATAAATCTTGATGCTCAATATATTGAGTATGCTCTGCTGCTGTCATCATACTGGAGAGAAAAAATACTAGCATTAAGAGGAAGCAAAGAATCTTAAGCAACAGCAAAACCTTATGCTAATATTTTTGCACTTACCTCATAATTAAAAATAAACTGAAATCTGTGTGCTTCAGTAGCTTTTTTGGTCTGTTCTGTTTTGGATTGGAGTTGTGCAAAAATGTCACTGGTGTATTCTGATTTGCATGGATGTGAATCCAGCATGAGGGCCTTCTGTGGTTAATAAAATAGAGCAAGCAAGATAGTTGTGTCCTCAGAGGGCATCCCTCTTATGTACTTCCTCAGCTGTTTGTTCATATGATTTGTACAGGTTTGCTCTGATGCTGCAGAGGCTATTTGCTATTCTCATTGTTTTATGAGTTTTGTGGTGGAAGAAATCTGGAGAGACACTTGTACCCTGCTTCTTGTTCTTGTTTCTATGATTGACTGGGTTAATTCCACTTATAGGTGTGTTGAGGCTGCCAATAGTCTCTTTTAAGGTGGGTATGGAGATCACTTGTCTCTGACTGCCTGCAAACAAAGCAGCTGAACTTTGACGCTGTTTATGCTGTCTGGAAACAGCTTCCCCCTGTGAGAAATACCTCTGTAATGATTACCAGGCAGTGAATATACAACACAATAGCTAATGGTGTCTGTATCTGTTGATTCAATGTGGTAAAAACAGTTCAGCCTCTCACAGAGTTGCCTCACAAACAGTTCCCATTTGGATTCCTGAAACAAACATTGAGATTGGTATATTTTATAGAGAATTGTAAATTTTGTGGTGTAAGCTTTTCCTCATTTGTTTCACTGTGTACATGGTTCTCTTTCCTTTGAAATTTTAGTTTCCTAACTCAGAAGCTCTTGGAAGCCTCTTTTCATCTCTATTATTCACCTTTCAATACCTTCCTCAGCATTGCTAGAGCAGAGTCCTTCACCTTCTAACTTCTGCTATAACTCACTTGTATTTGTTACAGTTAGTGCTTCTGTTTCTCTGCTATTTCTAAAGCTGCTAGGGACACTAGGAAAGGTATCCATGGAGGAAAATAATAACATTTTTTTTCCCTCTGTTGATTTTTGCAAGGTATCCTTGACTAAGTATTTGCTAAGGTGTAGCAATGAAAGGCAGGATTAGCAAAGGAGCCTTTGGGTAGGCTTTTCTTTGAACAAAAAAAAATGTGTATCCTTCCAGCTTGGCTGAAACGTCTCTTCTGCCTTCCTAGACTTTAGAGCGTGCTTTTCTGCATTTTATTGTAATTGGGTGACTTGGCTGGCCAGGGTTTCTTCCAGTGAAATATAAATGTGGGGTAGTAGCGTACAGAGAACATGTGGACTGTGAAGGTTGTGTGGAGAGTAAACAAGTTGTTTGCTCCCATTTTATTCATTCAGTCATTTGAAGAGTTATGCTACTTTAAAATCAAGGAGATGGAGAGAAGTTCCTGTGAGATAAAGCGCACCACTTAACGTCATGTGTCCACTCTTTTTGAGGTGGCAGAAGCTGTTCAGATGTGGTGGTGGTGGTGGTCAGGTTTGGTTGATATCCCAGCAGGAAGGTTGGGAAGATGAGTTAGCTGGGACTTGTGCAACTCCCCAACAACAGGAGCCGGCGTCTCATTGCGTGCTGAGTCCCGCTCACTCGAGACAAGCCTGTGCAATCCGCGACTGAAGGATTATTCACTGATATTGTAGCATCTGCCTTGAGCAAGCAACACCTATTGTACTTCAATAGCTGAAGTACAAAGTTGCAGATTGCAAACTACACTGTGGTAACTGCCCACCGTCACCTGCTTCCAGGATTGGGTAAGACACCTGATGTGAGGTAGCCGCCAAAAGAGAACTAAAAAGTAAATCTATGCACAGCTTAGTGCATAACTTCCTCCCAGAGCATCATGAGGACAAACACCTGCTTTTCAGAGTGCACGTCTCCTGCTATGCTGGAACAATACTCATGTGTCTTTTAGAGCATCTTCCTCACAGCGAGTCCTAAAGGGAGGGAATGCTTAGCATTTGGGGCTGGATAATGACAGAAAAGCAGGAAGGAGGCAGAATTAAGATCAACAAGCAAGAATGAAAAGAGGTTTTGCAGGTGAAAGCTGAAAATGTGTCAAGTCCATATAATTTTCCTGAATCCAGACTGCAGTTGTCTTAAGGATGTATTGCAGCACCTTCCCTGTATGGACACATCATCTAGGTGGATTATAGCCCTGGACAGCAATGCTTTGAACTTTGTTTATTTTACTGACTAGGGAGTAAGGCGTAACACCAGTAAGCTGGAAAATATTATGATTGTTACACAGCTATGATCAGATTTTAGCAGTTGTGCTATTTTATTTCTGAACCAGCATATTTCCAAGTCAATACAAGCCAGCATGAGGGACTTAAGAGCTGCTGCTGTTAGCTTATGGTAACATTAGTAGATTTACTGAGGCGTCTCATAATGGGAATCATTCAGGTTAGTACACTTAGCGCTGTGGTGCCAGTGATGTCGGTGTGAGCTTAGAAACTGCTCATATTAGCACTGGTGATAGCACTGACTGTATGAGGCAGTTTCTTGGAGTAGAGTCGGGGAAAATACTTCTTTTGCAGTTGTCACACTTCATATCTAGCAGTAGGGAGAAGGCACATAGTGATATTAAAGATCAACATTAAAAAATAAAAATGCATGGCATATCAAGAATTTATATATCTGTACATAAAGAGATAACCTGAAATTATTGACCTTATCTCTTGCCTTCTCTTAAAAGGCAATTCTGTTAATGTGAAGCTGCTGTCCTGCGGTTTCCAGTGACAGCTCAATACCTCTTTCCTATTGGGACTGGCTCATCCCATGAATGGTGGGAGAAGTCAGAGCCCTGCAGCTCATATTATCCACCTTGGTATTTTATATCATGTCTGTCAATCATTAGAGTATTGAACAAGGCCATTTCACATCACCCAGATGAGTTCCGAGAAAATGACTTTGTGCTGCAGAGTAATATCATGTTTTGATTTTATAATGCTGTACATTGTACTGCAATATGATGAGATTCTTTTTTCTTATAATATGGCACCATTATTTGCTTTTTCCATGGACAAAGGCCAAGCAGATGCCCTTTGTTGCCTGCGTAATAAACTCCTTGGTGGTGGTAAGAAGGAGTAAGTTGCTTTTTCAGGGGTACTGACTGAGCAGTTAAAAAGCCAGCAGCAAGTGCAAATAGATGTGTTTCCTTTCATATTAAATATTGTCTGTAGAAAAGAGGTAAACCAACTTAGGAAGCAGTTTGTAGTTTTAAAGTGAACAGAACCTTTTTGACTAAAAATCTTTATATGTCTGTACTTAGACAGTCTTCATGCTTGGGCCTATCCTCCCAAAATTAGCCCTGGAGTAATCCCTTTCAAAGTGGGGATCCCCCCCAGCTTGGAGGAAAGGCTGGAAAGCCACTGCTGGAGTTAGAGCTGTTGAAAGCAACTGTCAAATACCAACATGTGACAAGAAAAGAAAAAAACCACTTTCGCTTCAGTGACCTCGTGGTCTGGGATCCTCAGGGTCTGCCTCCCCTCTGCTTGCAGGCAGGTATGGGTAATAAATAAATCATACATAGCAGTGATTCCTTGTATGACACTGAGGGTGTTACAAGGCAGTGAGGCCCGAACAATCTTCTCCACTGACGTCTGAAGGGATGCATTTGAAGGCTGTAATTTCAGACTTCATAATATCCCTATCAGCCAAGGCAAGCATGGGTTCCTTGACAAATCTCACTCAATGAACACAGATTTATGGTTAATTAGATATTTCATTTGGATTTTTGACCATCTGCTATGCATTATCTGCCAGATGCATGCTTTGTATCTTTATTAATAACAAGTCATGACTTGTTGACATGCTTGTGTGCAGGACAGGCTATGGTCTGCCTGGGCTCATTTTGTGCCCTCAGTAGCAGACCTGGGAGTTGCTGCTCTTGCTGCTGAGCTTGTTCCACAAGCAGGTGGGTCCAGGCACTGCCTTGCATCCCTCTTTCTGAGCTCAGGCCTGGCCATGGTTTTTCAGGTCAGGTTGCCCGAGGGCAAGCGGGATGTAGCATCGCCGTTAGGTTAGTGTTGTTTTGGAGCTGCTGCTGTGCCACAGGTTAAAAACAAAACTGCTGGAAGTCTAGTAGCTCCAGTAGCTTTTTGACTGTTCTGTTTCAGATTGAATTCCTGTAACTATTTCTTGCCTCTGTTGGTTTTCTCTGCTTTACTTTCTTGTGGCTCAAGACCCATGAAGTTATCAAAAGAAGCAAAGAAAGTTCTTTCATTCCCAGAAGGCATCTCTGTATCCAGTAGAAAGTTCAGTTAACTGTTTACATATGAGATTTAAGCAATTATGCTTTGTGCTGGCTTGATTTTTCAAATGATTTACTGAGCGTCCAAGCTCCCTTTACAGGAAGCTGGGGAAGATGACATCTCAAAACTGTCAGACCAGTAATCCCCTTGTACTCAGAATGAACCGGGTGGTCACTGATGGTGACCTTCAAGTGCTGAAACATGAGACTCCAATGACATTTTAGACATGTTGGAATGTCCTGCGTGGTCTCTGGCTCCCACTGCATGAAGACCAGTGTCTCCTGTAGGTCATGTGTCAGATGTCTTGCTTACACTAGTTTACTGTAAGTTTGTGCTGAAATGCCTGAACTGCCCACTAGCTCTTTGTTCATATGATTTTGGTTCAGTGGCTGAAGGGCAAGCATGAGCAGATACCAAATATGTGTTTCAGCTCAGGGAAGGGTACTGCTGCCATGTATATATATTCATCCTTGCAAGGTCATGAGGCAGTATAGGAAGGGCTACGCACCGTAATGTCAGAGGACGCGGAAAGCACTCATTATTTACCTTGAAACAGAGAATGGGAGATAATTCAGTGCCAAGCACTGATGACATGAAAAAGCATGAAGAGCATTCTGACAGTCATCTTGTTCTCCCCCTCGTATTTATTTATTAATTTCAGGGCCAATTAGAATGCCTTTGGCCTCTTTAACTTGCAAGTCTGTAGTGTGTTGCGGAGGACCTTCAGGAGCAAGGAGATACTTCAAGCAGAATGACTACTAATTTTTGGCTAATAAAGTAGTAGTGCATGTGCCCTGACACAGAGAGTCAACTCACAGAAATTTCTATCATGTTACCGGTTATGGTTGTAGCAAAGAAGCTTGCTAGAGCCATCACTGGACTACACAGAGCAAGTGACTGCTAAATCCTGAGCTCCTTAGAACATGAGCAGAGAGCCTCGGGGACTTTGAGTAATAACCTCTGGTTTGGTTTGGTTTCTTACGTTAGTGTGCCCTACCTAGAAAGGCAGTGGATGACACACATACGAGCTTATTGCATTTCACATTTTTCTCATATTCCTGATGTCCTCTGCAAGAATGGCAGGGGGGAAACAGTACGGTGCAGAAACCTGTTAATATCATCCAATGTCCTCTGCAAAGCAGGGAGCAACCTTTCTCTCCACATGAGAGGAGATAGGAATATTGTTTTATTTGTAAGATGGTGGGAGGTGAAGGGTTGGAGAACAAAAAGCCTCAGCGTGATAGCATGGGCTTAATCCATGCTTAAGAATAAAAATGAGGGTATTGTACAAGGAAAAAGAAAAACATCTTAGGGATAGCTGACTCAAGCTAACAAACCTCCCTATGCATGAAATGATGTATGAGAAACTCAGAAGTGTTATTTGAAGAAAAGTATCTTTCCAGTTACACTCCTTCTACTTCTTATAACAATTATCTATCAGCAGATACCGCAAAGTCAGTACCGCTTTCATGAGGAGCCATTGATGTTTTAGGAAATTGCTTCTCTCTGTTTTTTTCCTTTGCTGGAGAGTTGCTTTTTATTAGCCAAGACCTAGCAGTGATTGATTCTTGGAAGGAAGGAGTGACATTTGAATAGTCGGAGCTGCAGTGACCTACTTCTCGTAATGGCTTGATAAGAAGCTCCACAATGGGTTGTGCTTCTGAACAGCTGTAGCTTTCAAAAACATTTTCTTCATGGGAATTTTAATCTCATCTCTGCCCCTTTGTAGCTAACTGAATGTGTGAAAATATAAAGATTTCCCAATGAGTGAGTTTGCAAAACTGCGTTTTAAATTAGTTAAATGGTGCAGAAAGTGGGTCCTGACAGATATGTCAAAACGTGAGAAATGTTGTAATGTCACAGCAAGTTAGCTCTCATTAGGAGCAGAGTGTAGAGGTAGTGGTGGTGTGTGTCTGGGGCTTGACATATTGTTTTTGCTCAGATGGTTTGTTTACTTCCATCTTCTGCCTCTGATTTAGAAAAGTTCCTTAGGTGCCAGCACAGGTCCTCCTCCCCTGCCTTCCCTACTCCTCCCTGCAATTCCTTCCATCCTCACACCCTTCTCCACACTCCCTAGTTTTCTTCCTTTGCCTTCTATGTTAATCATGATTCCATCACTGCTTCTTCAAACCCGGAGTAAAGACAACTCTTTATACCTTTACTGAGAACTTTAAATCATGCCTTAATTTTGAGATGAAAACTATGTTCTAGCATTTGCTCCGATTAAACAGGCAACATAGAGAAATAATGTATTAAATAGTTTATGGGGGAATTAGAAGAGGAAAAGCTAAGTATATAAAATCTTGACTTTCCCAACTTCATGATTTTCTTTTTGGTCAAAGAATGCTCAATAGAGCTTCCTGGAGTTAAATTTTTAGTAGTTTAATATTGAGGCTGTTTATGTCAATAACTTACTGCTATGTAACAAATTTGCAAAAGGTTCAAGACAATGATCTTTTGGCTGCTTTTCAAATCAATAGGAATAAATGAGGCATTTCAACAGTTATTTTTCCATTGAAATAAAACTACATTTCACTCAGGAATAATTTCATGGAAATAGGCTGCTACAATTAGAAGTAACTTAGATTAGTGATGATCCATTTCACAAAACCTTTCCCCAAAACAGAACGGGTAAAAATACCTCTCCCCAACAAAAATACTCCCAGAAAAAAGATCTTTCTGTTTGTGCTTGTTCATTTGAACAGAGGAAAAAAATCAATTTGGTGTTAAAGCTTTTCTGTTTGGTAAAAAATCCACCCTCAACAGAATCAAGTTGACTAATGGAAAAGCTATTTTTCTGCCAAGAGGCTGCATCATTAAACTGGGAATTAGACAAATGAGATCCTAATGTGTTTTAATAAAAACAATATATTTCTCCCCTCATTCTAAAACCCTGTGGTCTTGCATATTTTTTTGTACTTTGGCTACTGGCTATGTGGAGTGCAGTTATAATTGCTCACCTTAACTTCTTCTGACACTTATACCTAGAGCAGACTGCGTTACAAGAATATAGATGTATTCTGAGTACATGAAATATTTTGTAGTTATTCTAGAACTGCGTTCAGGAGAAATGAGGATAATTTTGAATGGTTCTTCAACCACTGAAAATATGAATCTGTTATGCATTTTATGCATATTACGCATATCTTGCTATTCTGCATTGTTCCATTAAAAACATGCATTTTGAAAAGTAATGGCAATATGTAGAAATAGCGTTTCTTTATGTAACAGTTCTGTTCCTTGAGTGTACTGAGCCATATTTATTTCCTTTTGTGAGTAAAACTGACTGTTATGACATTTATTTCTTTTACTTGCTGTTAACGTTGCAGAAAAAAAATGTTGAATGCTGAGCCAGATCCTTCTCTCACCCCTGTGCCATTGGTTTGAGCCATTTCACTGAATTCAGTGGTCAGGATCTGTCCTTTCTGATGATGCATTAACCCAGAACAGCTTGGTTGCCTTTGGGCCCTGAGCAGGGTTTGGATGCCTACCAGCGGGAGGCTGTGAAAGGCAGGGGAAACCGGTGAAAGGGGAACTCTTCCATCTTGTGAATAAGTCATATTTAATTTGTGAATTGTGTTCAGATGTGAATGCCTCCTACCTAATTTTTACAAAAGTAATTTTTCAGTTTTCCTGCCTGCATGAGAGAGGTGTTGAACCACCCTTCCTAGCCGTGTGGATCCGTGCGCACCATCCCTTTCACCTGTTCGACATTTCCTCCCGTTTGTCTTCTGTTGCTTAAAGCAAATCGGTTGTTTGATATCCCTGATGGATTTTTGGCTTCCCTGCTTAATGTGTTGGGGGTTTTTTTCTGACACATACAGCTCATCTAAACTCCTTGGGATTTTCTTCCTTCTGTAACTTTACTGGTGTTTCATGCAGGATGAAATTGGAAAGCTTTCAAGTAGAAAACAAGTCCACACACTGACAGAGTAACATGGGTATTAAACACTGTACAAGAAAAGCTAGTAAATTTTTTTAATTCCTTTGCATGGAGTTGGCATTCCAGTGGGAGGAAGGACTTAAAAAGCTGTTGCTGAGTGTGAAGTGAGCAAACATTGTGTGTGGGAAGCTTTGCCTCTGCTGTTTCCTGTTTCTTGCTCATGATTTTCACCTTCAGAGTGCTTTACAAATAGTAGATCAAACACAACGCAGCTCCTTGTCCTGTATCTTTCCCTCCCATGTCCGCTACAGGCAGTCCTCCGGCAGAAACTGCGGCCACGAACCTCTGGCTGTCAGTGTGTTTCTCTGAGCTACGGCGGGGGATATGGATGAGCCCTGCTGCTCCCTTCCTCAGCAGGCTTGCTCTTTTCTGGTAGTTGCTCTGAAGGTGTCATGGTTTCAGCTGGGATGGAGCTGACTTTCCTAATAGCAGCTGGCGTGGGGCTATGTTTTGGATTGGGGATGAGAGCGGTGTTGATAGGGCACTGGTGGTTTTGGTTGTTTCTAAGCAGTTGGGGCCTTTCCTGCCCCTCACACCGCCCCGCCAGCGAGCAGGCTGGGGGTGCACAAGAAGTTGGGAGGGGACACAGCCAGGACAGCTGACCCCAACTCACCAAAGGGATATTCCAGAGCATGTGGTGTCGTGCTCAGCACATAAAGCTGAGGGACAAGGAAGGAAGAGGGGGGGTGTGTGTGTGTTTGGAGTTACGATGTTTTGTCTTCCCCAGTAACCGTTACATGTGATGGAGCTTTCCTGGAGATGGCTGAACACACCTGCCTGCCGATGGGAAGTACTAAATGAATTCCCTATTTTGCTTTGCTTACATACACAGCTTTTGCTTTACCAGTTAAACTGTCTTTATCTCAACCCATGAGTTTTCTCACTTTAACTCTTCCGATTCTCTCCCCCATCCCACCGGGTGGGGGTGCCGAGGAGAAATGAGCGAGCAGCTGCGTGGTGCCTAGTTGCTGGCTGGGGTTAAACCACAAGAGAAGGAAAGCACTGGGATGGTGCCTTGCAAAACCTTTGCTCCTCTCCAGCCAAGAGTGCTCTGCTAAAGAAGCTGTGCGTGGTGGAGTGCGCTCCTCGTTACAAATACGTCCAGACTTTAGTCTACGAAGGTAAGCAAAGCGTGCCAGTGGGGACCATATTGTGTGTATCGATTGGTTGTGTTGGCAGGTTTGGTCATGTAAGTCAGGTGATGAAATGTGGTGCTGGTCTTTCAGATATTCATCTGGTCTTCCTGGTTTTTCATTTTTCATACTACTCTATATGGTGATGAGAGAAGGCGATGAATTAAAGCTGAGAAGAAGTGGAAGAAAAATGAAACTCCATTGGTTCATCTGTAGTCCTGCTGGTGGTATTCATGGATTTGAGGCACTGGTAGCCAAGAGCATGTATGGAGTCCACTGAAGAGAAATATTTCCCTTTATTCACTGAGGGGCTGTTCTGGTTTGAGGACAGCCCAAACCACAACAGAAGTAAAACCCAAAGGTCAAATGTGCACTCAAAACCCTGCCTATCTGTGTAATCACTGAGCATAGCCTTCAGCTGTGTCTGGGGTGCCTGTGTGAGTGCAGGCATATGCAAAGGTCAATTTTAAACCTTTTTCACCCTCCTTTGCCCTGCTCATCGGGGCACTGAAGTTCAAAACCAACTGCAGACTTAAGGTTGGGTTGCCACAGGGCAGGTCACCCTTTCCTAACTCATCCAGACTACAAGTGTTGCAGATTTGATTATATCACTGCTAAAATAGATGAGGCTTCATGACCACTGTGTACCAATGTCTCACTCGTTGGGTGTTGGTGGGTGGGAGGGTGGACTCCTCCAACATCATTTGTAGTTTCTGTGGTTTTTAGGAATCTTTGCTACCTTATTCCCCAAAGCTGCTGACTTGTATAAAATATAACTGTACATTGCACAGTGAATTGTAGAACTTTTGTCTCTTTACACAGAGTCAGAGGTGAAGTTCTTGACTTGCTTTGTCTGTCATGCTTCATCTGTCACAACGGGAACAAAAAAAACTTTCATGGTCTTGATTAAAACCAAATATAAGCATGGAAATTGCCTGCTAATTACCGTCAACATCAACTAATTTTCTCCTATACAGTAGTTATATTTGTTTCTTATGCACGTTTATTGCAGTCTGCTGGCCAGTGCTTATGATCAATACCCATAAAGGAAGACAGTGTAGAAAATTCAGGGTCTGACTAGCAAAGCCCAGTCAGAAGTACTATAGTTTAGTTCAGCCTGAGAAATATAACATGATAATATTGTCAGTTTTGATATCCTGTCCTAGGTTCTGAGACACAAAACTGTCTTGAGTCTCTGAAGCCCTTTCATTTGTGAAATAGTGTAAGTATATAAAATCGGTATAGTTCTTGGGATAGTGTTGTAATTCCTATTTCACTCGCTGTCTTCTGGTGCTCCTTCTGAACATGAAGCTCCTTGTTCACGCCTAGTCTTTACCTATGTACAGTTTTGCCAGCTCTGTGTTGCTATATGTCCATTGATTCTTGTTAGTGTAAAAAAGTATCGTTTTCTGGATTTGTATGATTAGGTGAGATTTTCAGGCTTTGTTTAGAAAGTTCCTGATATTTTTTAGTGGTGGAGAGGATTTTGAAATTGTGATCTTTAAGGGCTCAAAGGCTGAAAGAATGAATGTCAGAGGTATTATTTTTAAATTTTACGCATTCTGATATCTGATGTGGCTTTTCATGGCTTGAAGAAGGCGTTACAGCCTTAAAGTGCCTGACTCAGTTCCCATTATAATGAAAAGACAATTCCTTTGCTGCCCTAGCAAAAAAGACAGGTTGGCACTGAGGTACCTAAATCTGCATTTTTGGTGCAAAATGGGTGTCTACTGCTGTTGCGGAACCACACAATCCTGCACCAGTGTGGAAGGCTTTCCCTCCCTGCTCTGCCAGTTGCTTTTCACAAACGGTGCTGGCTTTATCTTCACACAGGTGAACCCTAGGACTGAGACAAGGTGCTTTCTGTTCTCCTTAAGACCTCATGCTGTATAGATATGAGATACATCCATCTAATTGTTATTTCGGTGAATCTTGATTATATTTGTCTCATCTTAGTAATCCAACAATTTCCCTCCCCAGTGCCCCCAGACATTGTCTGAGAAAGTGTCCCAGGCCACATGAAATTCTGACCTTTGTTCACGGAATTGGTGAGCAGCTTTTGCGGCAACTGACTGGTGCTAGCAGAAGTAGTTTGGGGCCCTGCCTGACTCTTTGGGAGAAGCTTTGATTTGGAGAAGACATCAGATGTGGGCTTTGTATTTTGTTTATCCGCGTGTGTAATGGAGTCAACAGTAGTTCCCCATAGTTCAATGTGCAGTTCATACTCTTTTTCATGAGGTGGGTCTTCTATGGCCAGAGCCTGGTTTGTTTAAGAAGGTTTCATGTGCAAAGCAGTTCACAACCTGAGTTGGTTTAATTTATGACATTGAGAAAAAACTTCACTGAAGTCTCTTGAAACTTAAGAGTCTGAGCTCTTCCTGAAGGTAAGTCCCTACAGCTATTGAGAGCTGGCTAAACTTGCCCCTTGAGGTGGGAAAAGAGGTACAGTTCAGAAGCCATTTAGGCACAGGGGTATAGCAAATAAATCCTGCTTGAAGACTACTCACTTGAACACAGTTGCACAACACAGCATCTAAACAGTTTCCAGAGCGTGATGTTGTACTGCAGCCTTGGAGCTCAGGCAAAGCTATCCCTCAGCACTTTGCAGCTGCTGAAGTAGTAGATATGCCCTCCAGTTCCTTTGAAATCCCAACTTTCAGCTTTATAAATCCCTTGGTGATCCTTGTAAGAAAATGCCTGTGTCAGAGCAAATTATTATTACTTCTGACATGATAATAAAAGGTGAAATCAGACATTGCTTAGAAAATTGAATTCCTGCTATAAAATGCCCCTGTCAGGGCTGCACATTACAGAGTACCTGCATTTGCTCATTTGTAGTAGTACGTCATCTCCAGCTCTACAGCTGGCTTTCAGCTTCCCACCCCCCAATAATTGGCAAATGACGGGATGTGATTACATGGCCATTTACAGTACTTATTAGCATTTCATTTATAACATTATCATATAAAACTGACTTAATTGCCCTCTGGGTGTAAACATTTAAAATTTGTAAATGGCAGCTCCATTCACTTCTCTGCCACTGAGGAATCCAGTATATTACTTCTCAGAAAAGAAAACACAAATTTGTCACGGACGACTACATCCACTGTGTGTGAAGAAGAAAGAGCTTAAAAGATGCTAAGGCTCCTTGGGAGTATAGACAAGGATAACAGCATAATTTGCATTCAGATATTTGCATATATGGTACAGTAATTTGGCACGGCTCCTTTGGTTTTTATCTCATAGGAGGGAAGGATTGTCATTTTTATTATTTAGTATCCTAAAAGTCACAAAGCCTAGGGCTGAAAAAAAGTTTTTGTAAGAGCATTCATAGCCCTGTCACTGTAGAATTTTTCCCAATAGAGTATTTATTGGTGCTTTGCCAAATCTGCATTTAAATATACCAATTGATAGCTTGGCATTCATTTCTGTTGGAAACTATTCCAGAAGCTAAGCAATGGTCTGTCTGGGGATTATTATTTTTTTGGGTGTTTAGTCCTAAATTTCATTCCAGTTTTTCCTCTGTTCTTACCTGGTCTGTCGCCTGTGTGCTTATTCAACCAAGCTGGACATATTTTTAGCCATGATATCCACATTTAAATCTCCTTGCAAGGGACGTCTGAACCACTTCAGGGAGCTGTTGCTTTCATGGTGCTTTTTAAATTCCCACTGCTGATCTCTTCCGTAACATTCTGCCCCTGCCCTCAAACGTTATTGGCCATTTTCTTCTGAACTCCCTTTGGATAGCAGCTTGCTCAAACCATCAAGCAATGTGCCAGATGCTGCTGTGCTGGGGCTGTGGGTCTGATCCAGAAGGCACTGCAGCCAGAGTAAAGCCTCCGTTGGTTTTGGAGCGGGACCATAATGAAGAACCAGGGAATAAGATAATGGTTCATAACTTAAAACACTGAAATGTGAGCCTGCATCACAGTGCAAAGACGGAGAAGTTAAAGGTTAAGGGACTTTCACAGCCATAACCAAGAGGCAACAGCAATGAGCTAATAATCCTTAAAAAAAAAAAAAAGTTATAAATGACCAGAGTAATTTCTGCAGCCAGAGGAGGCTGAAGATATTTTGGCAGGGTGGGCAGAGCTGAGCTTGGCAGTGGTGGGCTTGGAGCAGCGCAGCAGGCAGTGCTCCCTACGTGCTCCAGGGTGAGAGGAGAGCTGGTGAGGGCTGTGGGGCAGGGTGGGGAGATAGGGAACTCCCTAGAGGGCTGGGGGGGACTTTGGTCACAGACTGACAGTGCAACAACAGCTTGCTTTGTTGGAGTTTGGTGGGAGCAAGGGGAAAAGAGGTCTGCAGGGCTGGTGGGATCCTGGCAGCTTTGGGGGGGTTGTGAATGTGACTGGGGCTCAATGTGGGTTCTCGCTGCTCCTGAAGCCAGCCTCCACTCCTGCCCTGAGTATGGGGAGGAAAAAGCTCTGTCTGGAAAGGCAGATGGTGGCGGGCTAGGCTAGAGGCAGCAGCACACCTGAAAATCAAGATGTTTTGCTCCTGTGGTGTTGGTGTCAAGAGTCACTCGTGAATCTCTTTCAGCAGAAGGCTGTGCAGATGAGAGATGGGAAGAGACAGTCTGCAGTAGAGGAGCCATGCCTGTCCTGCCTTCTTCCTCCCTGCCATGCTGCTGTCTCAAGCAGCTGTGTGCTGTGTCAGCTTATCTATCCATGCTCAGCATCCAGTGAGGAGGGGGAAGCTTCTTCCCCAAGGCTGTGGGCTTCTATTCTGGTCTCACCTCTCCATCTGGACACCACTCTGTTCTTGCCATGTAGTGGTGTGCTTTTTCTTCTCCTGTTTGTGCCTTGCTTCCAGCACCTCCCCATTTGTGCACGATCTTCCTCCATCCCCAGAAAGTCAGCCCTTGAGCTCTTTTGCCCTCAGCTGCTGCCCCTTCTTCTTTTGCCCTTCCAAGTTACTATCCCAGCAGTCAAACATTCTTTTCTTATGCTGTAGCCAGGATAGGGAAGGTGAGAAGTGAGGTGACTTAAACCTGCACAGGGAATTTTTGGGTATCACTGCAGTCATGTAAGTCACAGCCAGTGGCAGAAGCTTCTCAGTCCTCTGCTTTTCCACAGTTCTCCTGGTCTGGGCGGGGGACAGCAGGAGTGCCCCGGCTTTACAGCCCTACTCCTAACATCCCTTTCAGCTGACAGTCTGTCTTTTCCTTATCCTACCACCCAGCACTGAGGCCTGGGAACGAAGCCGAAAAAGTTCCTTGGAGCCCACAGTGCATGGGAAGGGATTTCTGCTTCAGCAGATGCTGCTGGGATGCCTCCCCAAGAAGCCACCTATAGGACCTGAAACAGAGACTGCCCTCCCTGCCTGAGATGAGACAACACATGAATGGTATGAGCATTGTTTTTCTCCTATCCTGCAGTATATTCAGTTTCATCCAGGCTTCCTGCAGAAACCAGATAAGTTTTTGCTCTTTTATCAAAGACCAGCAATGCATATTTCTATGGCAGACTGAGCTAGCTGGCTGATATCCTTTGCATCCGCAAGATTGTTTATTCAGATTTCCTTCTCCTTTCAGCTTTTGTTCAAAAGAGCTTGATTCATTTTGGTGTCTTTCTGACTGACCTTGCAGGTTAAATTTTTCAAATGTCCATGAGGAGAGAGCATTGTTAGGAATAAACCAAAAATGTCATTATACCTGAACATGTGCAGTCAGGATCTGAAGCACTTTTTTTTTTTTTTAATTGTTTTCCATAAATGAATGAAAGAATGTAAAAGAATTCTTTGAGATTAGGAAGGAAAACGTAAGGAAAGAAAAAAGAGCAAGAGGAAGACATGTGAAAAGAAAGAGGAAGGAGAAAAGAGAAAGGGACCCCCACTCCCTCAACAAATGATAAATAGCAATTACAGTGGCCACGTTTTCATAGCTCATTCCTAAGGATGCACTGCCATCTGCCAGCCTTTAAGCAAAATGCATTGGAAGAAAAGGCAGATTTAATTCCTAATTGTACTGTTGTTTAACTGCCTGAATAATCACGTGGCCTATATATCCATCTTAAAAATAAATCTGCAGTCAAGGATTTACATGTGTATTTATACCTTTGCATTGCACATTATGCAACGAAACGGAATACATTTGCAAAGTGAAGGGCTCTGACCCCAGGTGGAGATGGCTGTGGCTGGGAAGCAGGCTGTGGCTGGGCTGCAGTGGGGAATTGGGGACTCCCCAGAGCCTCTCCTCGCCCCGCAGAAGGGACCCTGATCTCGGTTGAGGGTTATGAACAATTTAGGGGGAAAAGCACGAGTAAAGGAGGTGTTGAGAGGAGCTGATTTATGCTACTGGAAGAGATGAAAGCTGCTGCATGTTAAGAGATTGTTACATGAGAGCAGGAGGAGTGGGTTGCTGAAACTTGAAGGTGACAAATAAAGGAAGGAAAAGAAATATTGATTTAGGGTGGGTGCCCAGCAGTAATGGGATGAAATTTCAAAGGGAAACATGAGTGTTGTGTATTAGGAAATGCTTCCTCATACTGAGATCTATCAAGCTGTGAATAATATCTCAGGGGAAGCTTCTTCACCCCAGGCATTTTTAAACTAGACTAGAATAAACGATATGAAATTATTATAGAGTGAAATCTTATAGTGGTAAGGGGATAAAATAGATAATCTAATAGGTTTTTATTTCTTAGATTTCTTACTCTCCACTGTCTTTCATTATGCAGCATGCACAAGCTGTTCGTTTCTGTATCAAGCAGTGTACTGCTATTATTATGTACACAAGTGTCTGCTAAGTATTATGTCTGTTGTACAACCCTTGATAAAGGGTATGTGCAGTACAGCTTCATCTCGAACTTCTTGCAAGTGGCAATGTAAATGCCATTTTTGATATCTCAGCCTCTTAGTCCTGTTTCAGATCCAGCTTTTCTTTAGCAGTGCGTAGGGTCAATTCCTGTGAAGAACCTCACATATGCTTTGTTCAGTCCATTTCTTAGAAGAAAACACTTCTGTCATTTGAGGCAGTACATCATCTTGAAACCTCACTGAGTCAAAAGCAATTTAGTAAGCACAATCCAGTTACCTCCTCCTAAAGTGTCACTGTCTTTTCTTGGTAGGTTTATGTGGGATGCAAGAATTCAGAAATGCCTCTGGAAATTAAGCAAGCCTTACATCTCCCTGTTAAACTTTGAATGCTCTTCTCTGGGTTGGGATTGAAATCAAAATAACTGTCTTGTGTTCATGACTGACTGAATACCTATCACGCTTATTCTTCATAGAGATCTTGTGACAAATGGCAAACAATTAAAGAAATGATTACTGTCTTGAGAGTTTGAACATCTTTTTGCATACAAAGGTGAAAACTAGTGAAAATGATGGAAGCACACAGGTGAAAAAGCATGCTGAGAACAGAACAAACCCTGATTTTTATCACCTGGTTAACTGAGTTCACTCTAAAACATTGGCTAAAAAGTCATCTTTTTTTTTTTTCTTTTTTTTTTTTTT
>KZ505821.1:60821-97009 GCA_002844005.1 Limosa lapponica baueri
AAAACATCCCACCTATCTTTTCCTCATTTTTGGTATAAACTGTAGATATTTCTACATGATTGATGTAGAGGTATCCAAGTTAGCTCTAAACAAGGTAATGTAGACTACAAAGAAACAGGGCAGTAGAGTAAAAAGCAATTAACCTTTTTTTAATCAGGTCTTTCTCTACCCATAATTTGTGCTACTGACTTGTAAGTTATAGAATAAGTCATCTTGGAAGCTGTGGGAAATACTTCTGGTCTGTGAACACAGGTAAGGCAGGGAATTGTGTTATATTCAAGTCACGAAGAGGGTAATATCAACCACCCCCACTTCCTACTATGCTGGTTTCCATAAGTTTCTCGCAATTGATACCTCAAACCTGAAGCCGATTCAATGAGATGTTGGACAAAGTTGATTGGCATTTCTGTGTAAGAAAGTCTCAATGGTTTGGCCCAGACGTCCAGCCAAGGTGTAGGGAACGCCATGTTGTTTATTTCACCACTCGCAGGCCATAAACAATATGTAGTCAAGGAGGTTGCTGAAGTGACTAGCCCACAGACAGAATCCATATGTTGAAATATATTTGCATTAATTTTTTGCTGAAGAACCTTGAATAATGAGCAGATTAGTAAAAATCAAAGTCCTCTGTGGATAATTTATGAACAGGAACAAAACGAGGTAAGTTATGAACTGCAAATAGTTCTCCTAGCTGTACTTGTTGGCCTGTGGAATTCAATCAATGCCTATTATTTTACAGCTTTGTCAGAAAAAGGTAATTTAAATTAATTCAGTTCGTCTTGTAGAGTGGACAGAGTCAAAGAGACCAGATGGTTAAGGAAATGCCACGCAATAGCTAGACAAAGGGATATAATTGGTGTATGTAAAGTGCTCTTTGATTATGCCTTTTTGTGTATATGGTATCTCTTTTCTGCAGAGGCTTTTGGACAACATCTGGCAAGCATACAGAAATGCCACAGGGACATACACTGTCTGTAACCTGGACTAGAGTGGCAGATCAGACTATGAGCAAGAGGTATAGACACAAACTTGACCACATTTTGGCACAGAAACCTGAAGTATCAAAAATTTAAAGACAACTGTTTAAAAACCTGGCTGAGAATTGGCAGTGGGGAGGGAATACAGGACTCCCCACTAAAAAGGGCTTAAAATTTGCGGTTTTAAGGACACTTGTTAAATGTATATTTTTCCCAAAGCAGCCATTCTGGTGGAGAAAGGCAACTCACAAAACTATGTCCATTGGTACAGACAAGAGGAGAGGAATTACCATTCTGATTTTCTTCCAGAGCTGCCTCTCACAGCTTTTTCTCTTTCCTGCTACTTCAACTCAGGCTGCACATGCCTCCGGTCCATGTGCCAAGCGACCTGCCAGCCTCACGTTGACTCTCCATCCGCTTGTTGTGAGCACTGACCTCTAGCACTCGCATTAAAGAAACACCCTGCAGCTAGCACCATTAGGTTGCTTTAAGCATGAAGTGGCCAAAAAACATTGCAGAGCACAGGGTTATTGGTAAGCATGTTACAGACGCAGAGAATACCCACTCTGAGTTTCTAAGGGCCAGCAGTTTTTAAAAGGCTTACAAACCAGTGCTTGTTAAGGACTCTTTCAGCATTTTCTCGGCAGAGATGAAGTTGTCTCTAAAGTACTGCAATCTACTATGTGAATGCAATGAGCAATTTGCTAATGCTACTTGAAAAACTTAGGTGAATCTTTTCCTTTGCTTTCTAGGCTTCGCCATGCTGAGCTTTTGTTGAAGTTTCTTCTCGCTCCATGGCTTAACAGTCTCAGTTCTCCTTCCCAAATCAAGCTGCTCCATACACGAGACCTTCTCCTGCTGGACTGTGCTGGGCATGGCATGGGTGTCAGGTAGGCCGTTTGTTCAGGTAGTGCAATATTGCTTTCAGATCGAGTGTGCAACATTTCTTGCAAACAATATCGTCAGGCATTTTAGTGTTTCAGCGCCCTTTTTCTTTTTTTCATCAAATGGCAACAATACAGTGCTTCAGGCCTTGAAACCTCCTCCTTCTTTGCTTTGAAATACAGGGGGCTGAAAAGTCCATTTTTCTTTAGGTGACAAGCATGCAGTCCAGGCCTCCCAGTCCACCTCGTGGGCAGAGCTGGGCTGTGAGTTCACTCTCTAGTAGCACATATGGGCGAAGCAGACCAGTCTGACACTGGGTGAGAGCATAGTCAGTTTAACTCAGTTGCCTGGCATCAGCCAGAGGCTAAAACTGTGTGCTGGTCACAGGTTTGTATCACCATTTCAACTAGAGAAGGGATGGAATGGAAGAACTGTTTCTGAGAAGAAAATCAGAGGCTTCCTCAAGCTCAGTTTAAACAAGAACATGCAACTCCATGGCTGCTAATCCTCATCGGAAATTTTGAGAAAAGACAGTTTTAGAAGGAGTGAGCATTCACTTTGATGTTTGGAAAAAGCATATTGTAAATGTTGTTTCTCTTTCATGTTCCCTCGGAGCTTTAGCTTTTAGCCGTTGCCAGAAGTTGAGCTTCCCACTCTAACCCTTTATTGCTAGTGAAGTGCCGCCATATTATGCTGATTTGTCTCATCACTCATGGCAGCGACGGACAGCTCAGTAAATCTGCTGTGACACAGTAGCTTCAGCATGTGGCAGACCACAGTCCTGCTGTAAAACAAGCCGCCCCCCTCCCCACCCCCGAACTGGTGTGCTTAGGGCTCTCTGCTCCAGGAGAGCAGCTCTGTCCAGAAGGGTCACAAATTATCTGTAATGTTTTGCAGACTTGTGTATGAGTCTCTTTGGAGAAATCACATTCTTCCTCAAGCCTCTAAGAGGGTAACAAACACATAAAAGGAAGAGAAAATGCTAAAACCATACAAGGCCTCCTTTTAATATTTCACTAAACATATCATACGCTTTCAAGTCTACTGTGCTCCAGGCTATATTGCTCTGGCACTATGATGAAAAGCAGTTTCTTTGATTCATCCTCAGCCACTATTTTCAATAATACCTGAGTAACATTAATTCACAGTAGAACAAATCAGTATGAATCCAGGAGCAAGTCCTCCTGGATGGCTTCAGCGTCTACTTTCTTAAGCATCTTGAAGATATAGACATCTAACCTACCTCTTAATTCAGTGCTAGCTACTCTGACAGTGCTTGTCAGAGTTCAGCTGCTTTGGGAACAGGCACTGTGAGTTTGAAAGCTGTTGAGACACATTGGCCTCCTTCACTGTTCTTCTACTGACTCCTCATACCAGGAGTAGACATGCATTTATTGTCCATCTTGTCTGAAAGAAAAACATACAGACTGCAGCACAGCATTGCCCATCTGTGTGCCCTTTTTCATCGTGCTACATTGTCTTCTTTGACAAGAGGGAAAAACAGTGAACTGTGACAGAAAATGGCATTTGCACATGTTGACTTGCTAAAGTAAATATATATATATATAAAAAAATATATATATACATAGTAATTTGAGGAAGACCAAAGGTGATATGCTTTAGGAAGAGAGGCATCTGGCTGAATTGCAGTGCAAAAGACAGGCTGAGAAAGAAATACAGGAATGCATGCAAGAAGAAAAAAATAAGTGGTATTTTCAAGCTGCAGCCCTCGAATTAGTATTCTTCACCTTTGAATGCCAGTGCCTGGACCAGTGTAAATTGCACTCGGTGCCTGAAAAAGCAGTTTTGTCTGGTCTGGAGTATGGTGGTGGGGAACATGCAGGAGCTGCTGTGTGTTTCATTTGCAGCTGTATGCCTGAAAGGACCTCAGATTTAATCAGGTGCTTGTCTTTTAGTCACTTGCTGCACACGTGAAATAAGCCAAAAGGGATTTTACTGTGGCATTTAATAGGGGCTAAAATCAGACTCACAGAGCCTCCTCTAGTCTATCCTATAGTAGTGGTCTGGTCAGAGAGGTCCTGCTGTGGGAGCTGGATACCAACTTTTGGACTCCCCTGGTTTGAGGTGGAGGCAGAAGGTGGTCAGGATTTGGCTGGGCTCTCTCTGTCCTCCCTGCAGTGGGTGGAGAGAAGTGCCTGTGTAACAGACCAAACCCAGAACAAAGGTGTGACAGTCTGCTGGCCTCTGAGATGTCATGGGCTAAAAATAATTTTGTGGACTTCAGTGGAAATCCCCTGATGCTCCGAAAGCCTGGGAAAAGAGAGACAGGAGAGACACAGGTTTAAAGATAAGGTAAGGGACTAGATCCTCTAGAACTTCTGGAAACTAGTCTCAATGTGAATGATGCTGGTGGATCAAATTAGAAACTTAGGTGGCCCATCCCTGGAAGTGTTCAAGGCTAGGCTGGATGGGGCTTTGAGCAACCTGGTCTGGTGGGAGGTCTCCCTGCCCATGTTAGGGGGGTTGGAACTAGGTGATCTTTAAGGTCCCTTCCAATAGAAACCATTCTATGAATTAAAAATCGATCACTTTCCTCCATGTTTTCACAAAAGCAGGGAGAGGCAAGGACAAGGCTTAGTTGATCACAGAGGCTGCGAGATCTTGCTGTAGCCATCACAGCTCTCTGCCTCAGAGAGAAAAGAGTGAGATATGTCTGGGAAGAACTCTTCAGCTCTGCTAGCCAGTAATTTTATTTTATTTCCCCTCCTTCTTTGTCCTTGAATGCCCCACGAAGATTTCAGAATCAGTCTGGTTGAAAGAGTGTGCGAGAATAGCCTGATCCATTTTCAGCTACACAAAGACGGAGCAGTGAGCGTGTGTGCAAGAGAAAGTGTGGGTGTTGTCTGGGGAAATGGGAAAAAACCCCCATCAAATATTTGAAAGGGGAGAGGTAGATATAGCTATTTGGTTCAGTGTATTTCACATGGTAGTTATTGGTAGCTATTGGTCTTTGTTTCTGATCTCTTTTCAGTCAGAGGTGTTTGGGGCTGGCTAGTGTGTTTTTAGGGCAATAAGCATCTGACTTCATAACAGAGGCTCTAGTCATAGCCCTAAAAATACTGTTACTGTCCATGTGAGTGAAGCTAAAGGCCTGCGTATGCTCTAGGAAATTCAAAGAGATAATAGTAGGTTCACAAGTGCTTTGCTGAGCATGAACAAGGCACCTGAGTCTTCTCTCATTTGCCTATTTGATAAGTGCACATGATACGTTTGTGGATGAATACCTAGATTATTCCCTGTATCTTTTCCCCTAAGAACTTGCCAAGATGGCCTAAGAGATTAATGGCAGCACCAGTTAAACGGTCTGTTACTCCCATTGCTGTGGTACCGTTCTCAGTGCAGTTTGATGCTAGGATCATTACTGCCATGAGCCATGCTCAGGTCACTGAAGTCTCCTGCCCAGCTCCTTTTCCTGATGTAAGTAACAGAGCAGCTGTAGTTTGATGTATTTGCTCCATTTAAGTCTCCCTTTCCATGTTCCTAAAGCCTTGAAAAGCTTTGGTTTGGCCCTCAGCATGTATTTTAGGGATCAAGAGTGCCTCTTGTTTCAAAAAGTTGACAACAACTGACTTCAGTCCAGAATTGCAAGATTTAATGTCTCAACTTGCTTAATACTCTGTTTTAGCTCTAAAAATTTTGGAATAAGTGAGTCATAAGTACCTCAATTTTTAAGGCTAAAATATAATAAAATAACTGACGGACTGAATGAACACAGTGCTTGATCAGGTGTCTCAGGAATGAGTACTTGAGATATGGACACTTAGGTGCATTCCTCATACATTAGATGGGAAAAAACAATAGGGAAAGTTGAAATGCGACAGTCTTAACCTAAATTTTCATGAAATCAGGGAAGAAACAAACGAATCTGGATGGGAACGGCAGCCTCTGAGAAGAACAGTAATCAAGAAAAAAGGGTTAACACAGCAACCCCTTAAATTTCCCTGCGGTCGAAGCAATGTTGTTTTTCACCAGTTTTATTTCGATAAAGTCTTTTCTTGTAAAGAACTGAAGAAAAGAACAGCAGCTTTTCCTAGAAATTCTGCTTCAACAGACCAGAGGCAGGACTGTGGACAAAGACAAATTTCTGCTATTAAAGCAGTATGAACTCTGAAAAAGCTGGGATAAACATAAGTAAGAGCCAGAAGGGTGTAGGAGACAGTCAGGACAGGCCTGAAACTCAAACTCAGACTGTAGATGGAAATGCAGGGCTGTGCTTTCATAGCAACCAGATGTCAACTTAGATGATGTGGCACTACTGAATGTAGGAGATCCCAACAGAAAGGCTGAATAGATCACGTGCCTAGAATAAAGCATTTCCAAATTTCTAGTCAAGCCAAACACGTCTGAGTTCTTAGGCATCTAATGGGTCTCACATGACAGCTCTCGGACACATCCGTTGTTATCGCTTCTTCCTTTCCCTCATCCCTTCCAATACAATAGCTGTTTTTGCTTCTAAAAGCTAGCATATAAAAATGCCTATTTTCTTCCTCTTTTTCATGCTCCTAAGAAAAGGCTGCATCATTATGAGAGAAGGAAGCTTCACTGTTGCTGTGTATTGCTGCAGACTGCCATGAGCAAAAGCCTTTTGTCTGGGTGCCTCAGGGGAACAGCCAGCTGGGTCTGAGCTGAGGGACTTTCTGCTGCATCAGTTTCATCTACCTTTCCTTTTTTTTCCAAGTGACAGCTAGATTATTTTAAATCAAACACTGACGAGGAGGCAGATATCATAGTTAAAAAAGAAAATCTGTAAATGATCTAAATGGTCGCTTCTTATAACGCGCTCCATTAACACGCTTTATTGTAGATTGCTCAAAATAATTTTTGAGTCAGTAAATGAAAAGAGGTCTTAGTCTGATAAACACATTGCATGATTTCTGTGCTATAACAGACTGACATGCTACATACAAGAAAAAGATTGACAGCTTTATAGTGAAAGCAAATTGTCTGCAACTATTAGACTGAGTTAATGAAAGCGGAGAAAAGGGGGGGATCTTCTATTAAGCATGATATGATCATTAAACTAATGAGAGGAGCATTATTTCACCATTAGCTTAAAGACTAGGAATTTATAGTAAACTAATGTTAGAATTTCACTGAGTTATGTTTCCATTTCCTGGTCAAGTAGGAAAAAAACACCCTAAGTTGTAGGAATTGGTATATTTTGTACATGCTTGTGTGTTCGTATGGGTGCATGTCAGTTTACAGGTGTAATACATACCTTATACCTGGGAAAGGAGTTTGAATTTCCTTGCCTGTTCTGAATAGTGCAAATATGACTGAAGGTGGCATTCAGCTGACATAATATTTGAATTTCACAGCGTGGAAGTCTTCATCTAAGCTCATGGCACTGTTCCCCTCGTACTGGGGGGAAAAAAATTTAGGACATGGTCTTCTCCTGATTTGAGGTAAAATAGAACCAACTTTCTGTTCAGTAATTTTACTTCTTAGCTAGGCCTCTTCTAACTCTCTGAAATTAACAGCATATTGTGGAGAAAATTGTTTGCTTGTAGAGTGGTAAGACCAATGCTTGTACTTCATGCCAAGGAATGGAATGCAGAGAGGCTCTTGCTTATACTTATTGCTATAACAACCAAGGTCAGCCAGTTTCATTATTTGCCCCGTTGGAAGGTTAGAAATGGAAAAGTGTAGAGGGGTCCCACCTGCAGGGAGGAGCAGACAAGTGACCCAAAACTAACCAACTGACCAACAGGGGTATTCCATCCCATGTGCCCCATGCTCAGTATAAAAGCTGAGGGTTCAAAGGGTCAACCCTCTTTCTTCAGTGGCCGAAGTCTGAGGAGAACCCTGTCTGTTCATCTGCCTTTGATCCCTATCTGTGTTTTCCTGACTCCAGAGCGGGAATCCAGTTCCCATCCATCGCTGAGTCCAGTCTGGAACTTCCCCAGTGCCCGTTGGTGACATCATCCTGGGAGCCTGATATGGTTTTGTGTATATTGTATCTATTTTATTATTTCCTTTTAATTTTAATATTACTATTTCATTAGTTTAGTTCATTCTAAACTCGTAAATCTCTTTGTCACTCCTCCTTTTCTCCTGGAGTGAGAAGTAGGGGGAGAGCATCTGTCACCATCATAGGCCAATTCAGCCTAAACCACGACAGATCTGTGTGATCGAATTTACTCATGAATATTAAGTTGAAATGGGCAGCCTCTGCAAGTGCCCACTTTTCTCCATTGATAACAAATGGTGTCCATACTGACTGCTTTACACTTCAACATAAACACATTTAGTCAGATGAATGCTATACTAGGGTTGGAATTCTGTTCATATATGATACACTTAAATGTTGGTATCTCTGTGCAGGATTGGCCTTTAAGGTCCCATTATAGAATCATAGAATGGTTAGAGTTGGAAGGGACCTTAAAGATCATCTAGTTTCAACCCCCCTAACATGGGCAGGGAGACCTCCCATTAGACCAGGTTGCTCAAAGCCCCATCCAGCCTGGTCTTGGTTATGAAGAATATAGTCAATAAGTCTAGAGAACTGTTCTGCCAACTGTATATTGGGTGTCTGCACCAGCAGAATGGAGGCTGGGTATGGGTAGGCTTGCTCAGCATAAAAAACGTCAGTGGAATCATCTAACTGAAAGCTTAATAACAAAAAATGTGTTTAAGATGTGATACCTGCTTGGGACATTGAGCCTAAACCAACAACTTTGGGGGATCAGGAGAGAAAGAAAGAAATTATTGTCTTTTTAGCTAAAAATGAAGGTTCAAATATCAAAAATGTGATAACCAAGATGGGCAAGGTTAGCCATTTACACTCTGAAATGACCATTTTTCCTGCTGTTTTGTCCCAGCTTCTGACAATCAGTAGTTTAAAGACTCTTGGAACCAGAGCCTGTATTAGAAATACCCTGTGAAGAGTCACTCAAGGATTTATCCTTTGTGAACTTGGCTAATCTCTGTAAATCCATTTAACCACCTCAACATCCTACTGCTTTGAGTTCCACCATGTAATAATGCAAATAAAAGCAATAATCTACAAAATTAACGAATTCCTTTGTTTTAAACTGGTTGCTTGTGTATCTCGGTAAAACTTGGGTACTGTGAAGAATGGTTGTTCCTCATATACCGTTTTGGACACCAGTCAGTACCATTTTTTTTCTTGCCTTCTGTCATATTGCCTCTAGCAAGGGCTCTTTTTCCATGTTGAAGATTAATCTCTGCGGGTTCCTTTCCAGCCAAACCCATTTCATGTCTTAGATCATGTCTGTCATCATCTATAGAGTTTTTAGTTCCTCCCAGTCTTTTGTTTGACATTGGTCTGATTGTGGCTACATGCTGTGTGTGAGATGAGCATGTTATAGCTTAGGGAAATGGCAAAATGCTTTTACCTCTCAAGTCCTTTTACTGTGCGCTGATACTTGGTTTTCCTTGTGACTCCCCAGACAACTCTGCTGGTGTTTTCTGAAACTTTTCATGATGGTCCATGATGACCTTCCTTTTGCTAGTAGCCTAATGCATACCCATTCATTATCTACATATAGTTAAGGTAACACTTTTTCTCATGTACATTACTTCGCTTTTAAGAACCCTGAGCTTCACCTGCCACTTTATTTTTGGGTCGCTTGCAGTATTGTGAGGTTCTTTGCAACTCTACACTGACAATTTTAATTTTTACTACCAAGAATTACTTGTTGTGACTGGCAAATATCAACATCGTCACACTTCCTATTTTCTGGGTTGTTTCTGTGTTGAGTGACACACAATCCACCTTGCGGATGGTGTGGGAACTTGGTGATGAGTACCTGGAGGTAACCTCAGGGGTCCTCACCTACTTTACTAAGGGATATAGCAAATATAATGAAAGATTTGAATAAAAACCCCATTAACAGAGATACCAAACCTTAGCAATGCTTTCCATATAAGTGTTAGCCCCTAGACCTCTGGATCATGTAAGCAACTGCATATCTTGCAGGAGACCATTCTCTTGAGGCTCTTACTCAGTTAAGCTTAAATTAAGCAAAGATCTACAACACTTTAGGTTCTCCCAACCTAAATGTCTCATCAAAATGCTGGATACAAGATCAAATGAAATAATAGATGTTATCTACCATCCTAATTAGATGAATTTAATCAATAATGATCAGGCATTGATGGTACAAGATTACTGACCGAATTAACGAGTGTCTGTCAATATTCAGATAAATCCTTGCCACAGTGCTGCCCTGATACAGGAAAGGAGTTTGACAAGATTAGGCTGTCTTGGTGCTTTATGTAGATTTGCCTTATGTGATCATTTCTCACCTGGATTTTGTTGCTTTATTATAGTCCACAATAACTCTTAGTTAAAAGGAGGCTAATGGCTTAATTCTTAAAAGCTGTGCAAAAGAATAGGGCATCCCCTTTCACTTCTTTTATTTAGCACTGCCCTTGAACGGTTGGAAATACAAATTAGGGATAATCATAAAATGCAATGTGTGAAATCAGGAACATGTGAGGTTAAAATATTACTTTATGCTGACGATATGCTTTTATTTAAATTGGATTGACAAAAATCTTTTCCTAATATATTGGACATGGTAATCAACTTTGGGAAATATTCCTGGTATAAAATCAATTGGACTAAATCTGAGGTGGTGGCAATCTCCCAAAGTATAAGAGAGAGAAAACTAATCGATAGCCCCTTTCAATGGCAATAGACTAGTTTTAAGTATTTGGATGTTCATTTTCCTAGGAAAAGTAATGAAATTGTTAGAGCTAATCTTAATCCTTTAATTATGGAACTGACTAATGACTTAAACAGATGGTAGGCTTTCCCCCTCTCATTATGGGGGAAGGTTAATACAATTAGAATGAATATATTACCCAGCCTTCCTTCTATCCTGAGTACATTACCAGTTTCTGTTCCCTCTCTCTTACTTTTTTTTTGAAATTTAATATGTTTCAAGTTCTTGGGGATTAGGAAAGAAACCCAAAAAATAGAAAGTCATTAAGGAAATTTAGGAGTCTTGTACTACCTAATATCATGTTGCATTATATGCCTGCTATCTTGGGGGCAAGTGGCTTGATTGCGAAATCATTATTTTTTAGGGTCCTCAGTGTGGCAATAGAGAGAAGAGAATTAGTATCTTCTCCTCATTTATGGGTCATTTTGAATTCTGATAACTTGCCTCCTCTAGGACATTTACCATGGTTGGAGGCAGCTGGAAACATACTCTCTCATAGGCAGAATTTTCAGCTTGGTTAAGCTGCAAACATCTGCTGCTTAGCCACCTCTGCTGAGGGAGAACCAGCACAGAAAGTCCCAGAAGTCTTGCGGGAAATATGGGTGTACACCTTCCCTATATCACAAGGAGGAATGTAGACTAGAATGCAGGAAGCAATCAATACATGAGAGAGAGCAAAACTTAAGCATGCAATTACAGGACAATTTGGGACTAATATTGTTACTGTGTTGAATCTTCCAGAACACTTTTTGTTGGAGTGCTGTGGCCCTTTTGGCAGGACTAGAGATGCTCTCCATGAGCAGACGGAGCCTATGTAAAAACCGGTGTAACTACCAACAACTGTCATCTCATGTCATTCAATCTAAACCCAGGTATAATGTAGCTCTTCTGACTTAGGCTTAGACATTTGATTGCCTTCACAGAAAATTACAAGGCGTATGCATTAGGCCAACGTAAATCATGTCAATCTGGTTCAGTATGTAGCGCTAATCACTGGTGCTGTCTGTAAGGATACTGGCATAACTTGCGGGGTTGTGTTGTGAATCCTCCGCTCCATGATCCCTCTTCCTCCTTACCTCCTGGCTGTTCATGTTCCCCTGCTTTATCTCCTCTTTCCTTTTATTACTCATTCTGCCAGCTAAATTTTATGTGATGTGTTTAAGTTAAGATGATTGGTAGTTTTCCTCATTGTATGGTAATTTCTGTTGCTATAAAAAAATTAAAGAAAAACGAGAGGAATTAAAATAATATTGGCCTTATTTCTGAAAATGTCTGCATGATGTAAAGAAAAAAATTCTGAAAAAGACAGCAGTGTCAGCAAACCACCAAATGACAGCCTTCATACTGTATTTCTGTCTTCCTGTCTGGAGATTATGCAGTATCTTTTTATTACAGACCATATTTTAATAGGCAGTTCTGATAATCTCATTTACAAATTCACCCATTATAAAGGGACATTGATTTTTACATTAGCCATACTTCCAAAATATTGCTGTTGTGTATAAGTAAGTGCTGCATATATTCTACAACAAACCATTGGGAATATCTTGTGCTGTAGCTGTTTAGGACTTGTAAAATGTATTTGTGCATACTTGCATGGCAGCTAGCCATACAGGCATAGGAATAGTGTTCCTATTTTTACTCCAGCTCCTGGGCACAGATGTGAACAGAAGTGTTTTGCTGGATGGGCATAATATTTGGCATACATCTTGTCTCTTCTATGCCTTAGCACTTTGGTCATCATGTTTCTTTGTTTTTCTCTGTTTCTTTATCTAATTACCCTGAAGTCAGTTTTGAGAACATATCTCTAGCCTGTTCTAGTGTAATAAGAACTAAGGTGACCCTTTTCTGTCACAAATCTGATTATATGGTATATGGAAACGGAGATTAAAGAAGAAATATCAAAGGACAAGTATAGCACTCCCGATGATAAGGAAATACTGATTTTTTTCTCATGTGGGCAAGGCAGGGAAAATTTTTCAGGATGGAAAGAAATTCTAGAGTAAGGGAATCTGATAAATCAGATGAGATGGGATGAGTATTTTCTGGGTAGATAGACCATTGCAGTCCCACCAAAACTCACCAATTTCAGCAGTTCCCCTCTGACAGACAGAGAACTCCTTGCAAAGGGCTTTGACACATGGGTGAAATCTGGGCTTAGCTGAAGTCAGTGGGGCTTTTGTCACAGCTTTCATGGGAACTAGTCTGATTTCTGATTTCAATCTGTGCCCTAGGTTAATTTTTAAAATGGAATAAATAACATTAGAAATAGATACATACTTCAGAAAGAACTACTAGGCAGACTATAAACCCACAACTTTCAAGATGAAAAGTATGTCTTTTAAGGACGGTTATATATGTGTTTTTGTGGAGAAGCACACATGTAAAAGAAATAACGATTCATAGCTCAATGGGCAGAATCACTGAATATTGATAAATCATATTTTTCTATCACACTGCGATAAGACTAGAGAAAATACTATGTGGGAGTCAGGCATTTGAAAAAAATTTTCATTTTTTATGTATTTTTTTAGTGACTTTATTGAATTGAAGCCTGCATTAAAAATGTAGTCTTGGAGTGATAAATATTGCTTTGCAAGTTTGGTTCATATTCAGGTCATGTGGAAAAGAAGTGGAAGAAGCACTTGAAAAAGTTATACATTTTTGTGATAATTTTCTTCTTTTAATGATAGATGAGCTCAAGAATTCAGCTGCAAATGAAAATGCGTTTTTTCTTTTTACTTTAAACCCCCAAATCTATTTCTCCCACACATATATATTTTAATCTGGTGAAAACTGACAAATACTGTTTCTGCAGTGTCATAGCAAATGGATACAGCTTGTACCTGGGCAGATGGAGAAGCTATAAAGGTCAGAGGTTCAAAAAAAGGCAGAAAAGCTTTAAAACGCTTAAACAGCGTTCCCCATGTCCAGTGCTGTGCAGACCTTTGTGGCCAACCTGAAGAAGGCCGTCCTGGATCAGTAGGAAAGGCCACCGACTCCTGTCAGATCAAAAGATTATTATCTTCAATTTGTGTTTCTGCTGCTGGGTTATCATGGCTGCTTTTTGGCCACAGAAAGCAGCACAAGTAGGTGGGATTAACTCTATAATCCTCACAACTTTGCACTTTCCCAAGAGAAAAATGTGAGGTGCCATCTGTCTTCAGTGCTTGCTTTTTCCCTCAGGTGTGTGAGCTTTAACTAGAGGAAAAAAGAATTATGCGCTTTTTGGTACCAGATGTTTCCCTATGAGAGGCAAGATCTGGGTGCTTACGAAATGACTTGCTGGTGAGAAGAGTTCCTTCCTGCATTAGTTAAGAGGTTGTTTATGCTCGGATACCGGAGGGTTTATATTCTTTCCAGACTTCTGCATTTTCTGGTGTTTATATGCAATGTTTATCCAATACAGAAAGAATCAGGCCATAAAATTGTAGGTGACAAGATTGAAAGGAACCTCTTAGAATATAGTGTCCAGCCCTCCTCTTTCTGCTAGGTGGTATGGTGGAGATATATTTCTGAGATGAATTTGCATTCCTCTTTCTTGACTGAACAAGTCTGTCTATCTGAGTCTGTCTTCTATAATGCAGTATGTGTTTGTTTTTATCATCCACCTTCCATTTTTTGGAGTTGAATGATATTTTTCAATGCCTGTATTATTTACCTGAAGTGTGTAAAATATGTATGTTTTCAAAGCATTTTATGAAAGATGCTAGGACAATGACAGAGATTGCATGACTTTGGTATATTTTGATTTATTGTAGAGCTGCCGTAATTCAGTGTTTGGAGCCAAACTCCTATAATTTGTTTTTGCTTGCACTTTTCAATTTTATAATGTATTAGGACAGCATATTATATTACATACATCTCTCAAGCATAATGGAGAGTTAAAGAAGTGATTAGTCTTCCCTGAAAAGTTTGTTTTAGTCCCCCATTTAACACTTTAAATCAAATCTCAAAACCAGCCTTGTGATTATTTGATGTGGGACTATTTTGGCTTTGTTTTGGGTATCAATAGGTACCAGTAGTCAGCAGCAGCCATTTTTTGTTTTGTTCAGATGCTACTCACGGGCTTATTTACAAGGATGGTGATTGATATTTTTCTTTTATGGATTTTTAATGATATTCCTTAAACAATTGAGATACTGGGAACTCTCCCTTCATATCATCACTATGCTGATTCCTTTGTTTAGTCTCTTAAAACTAGAAATATAGTCTTCATACTTAAAAGCACACCTCCCAAGACATAAAAATGGCAGAAGTTTATTGTGTATCTTTAAAAAAACCCACTGAATAGGACCTTCTGTTATTATCACTTATTATTGCTTTATAGATATTTTTAAAGCAGGTTAAAATGTCAGTGAAAAATGATGTAAAAACTATAAATGGAAATGAAATGCAAGGGTACAGTCACTTACACAACTGTTCAAAATTTCAGGATGAGACACTGAGCTGATAATTTTATAGCTGCTTATTGCAGTTGTTTTTTTTTAATTGTGTTTATCTTGCAGACTAGAAAAGCGGTTCTTATTTTGACTCAACAAAGGGCTCATAAAAGCTGTTCTTGTCAAGGGCATTAGTAATAATCATTAAGAATATGCAAGGGGGCCCCAACAAGAGCTGAAGGAATTTGTTACACTCTGTCAAATGAGGAGCAAGGTTGTCGGTCTTTTGTAATCTCCATACAGTGCTTTTGCATCTCTGTGTCCTTAACCATAGGCTTTCAAAGTCACTACAAGAACCTTCTTTGCTGCAAGGTTTGACTGGATATTGTTCGGACTAGCGCGCTCCCTCTGTGCCCTCAGCAGCATCTTCCCATTTAACAATCCTGGTTAATACTGGAGGATGTTTTTCTCCTCTTTTCAGATTTTTCATTGTAAGATATGTGATGACAGTATTCTGAAAAAACAGGTTTTTCTCAATATGAATATAGTTAACATCTGTTTCATGGAAATGGCATGCAAGAACACAGACAATATAGGACAGGCTAGCTGTTCTGAAGGAATAAATTTAGAAGGTGCATGAGCACCTCTGTACCCTCTTATATTGCAAGTTTTATTGCTGAGCAGTGGGTGCACAAAATATAGGATTTTAGAAAAGCTGAGGATAACTCCAGCAAAGTATGTTTTGAGGCACTGTACCAAATCAGTAATGCCTTTGTTGGGTGCATCTAGAAAGGGCACAGTTGTCTGTTCTGGTACTAGAGGCAAAGTATCTCTTCACAAAGCAGCTGTAGAGTATTGGCCAATACATAGCAATGCCATGTAAATTAAAAACACTAGACCTTGGAATGAGAGGGGTTTTTTTTTGTATGGATGGAGACTTGAGCAAAGGAACAGAGTTACATACTACCTCAGCTTAATTCTGCAACTAAGACATTATTCTCCTACCTTTCTCTAGTCAGTCTTTCTTTCAGTCTTTTTGAAGATAAACAAACAGTTTTCTGTCAGGTCTTAGAAGGAAATTATATATATAGAAAAAGGTGCTTTTGATGCCATATTAGAGGTTAGAACCAAGAAACAAAAAAACCAGAGCTGCCCTTGGAGACAATGAGTTAGAGTAGATATTCTACTGAGAACTTTATTATGGGTGCATATCTCCCTGTACATATATATCAGAGAAGAAAAAGCGCACTAATAATAGGGCTCGGATGGGCAATACCCTACAGACCAAGTTGCATGTAGCTTTAGTTAAGTTACTGCAGTTTAAAATTACTGAAAAAATGACTAAACCCATGGCTAAAGCTAGTCAGAGTTTTCTCTTGAAATATAAAGGCATTACTAAATGAGTGTGTAAGAGGCTGGGAATTTCAAAGCAAAGATATAAAAGCACGTTAGATGGAAATTGTTTCTTGAGTAAAGGGAAAACATTTGTTAGAAAGAGCTCCAGATCTAACTGAATGAATAAGTGTTTCAGTGAAGATATCTGGGATATGCAGAAAGTCCATAAGGAATGGAAAAACTTGTTGATCAATGAGAAGCGCAAGACTGCCTTGAGTATTGATGAGCTCAAGTGGAGCTCGCGCAGGGTAAAAACCAGGCAGCATTCTTCAACCACTTAATAAATGTAAAAAAAGTGTGAAAGAAAGAAATAGCCCATGATGTATCATATATCCCTCATGAAATACTGGGATGAAAGAGAATTTACAGAAAATGTCAGGAGTTCCCTTCTCTTCCTTTCCTCCCCAAGTGCAGTGCTGCATTTTTTAAGAAGGGTAATGTTAGGGTATAAGGGCAAAAGGCAACAATTCCTGATCTCCTCGGGTAAACTTTTCTCCATGACCCTGAAAGAACAGCACAAGAGCAAGGTTACTACTCTGCAGAATGTATAATACCTCTATTTTAAAAAGCTTTAAAAGGAATCTGAACAACTATTCATCCTGTAGTGTGACCTCAAACACAGGCAAGATTTTTTAGACTGAGTTTGGAAAACTTTTAGACCAAGTTGGGAAGAAAATTTAATGGGAGAAGGGGAGAGGGGGAAAGTCAGCTGGGTTCACTCACTAGTAAATTGCACTGGTTGATGAATATGGCATTTCTGATAAGATGTCCAGAAAATAAGTAGAAAGAATACAGTAAGTCTAGGCTCCTGGACAGTTTGCTACTGTCCATTTGTTGGGGGAAAACCAACCTGTATTGAGAGATATGTGGATTACTCTGGGAACCATATGGCATGTAAGGAACTAATTGAAAGGAAAACCATGGTGATTAGGATTAAAATTCCTCACAGTCCACCAGACCAGAAAGAGCGGACTTCCATAGTCGATCAAGTCTTGATGCCACTGTATGAGGCCCTGGCAGTACCTAGGGCTACCTGAAATATTGGTGGTTCTTGTTTGAAAGAGCAACTCAGGCTGGAGCACATGTGAAGAAAGGCCACCAGCATGATTAAAGGAAAAGATGTGATGCACTAGCGTAACATCTGGTAATGGGGGATCATGGAGCAAGCTCTCCAAAAGAAATAGTAAAGGCAAGATATCTGCTGGTTTCTTAGATCTTGGTACGTTTATAAGTGTGATTATGATATGGCTGCCTGCAGTAGCAGGTGACAGACTTGATTTCTCAAAGTCCACTCCAGCCGTGTGTTTCTAAGCATCTCAGCTGATAGGGATGGGAGAGGCCACTGTTTATTGTTATTGGTGCACAAAGGCAGAGCCTAAATGCACCCTTATTTCACAGAGAAGTGTTCCAAAGATATTAAAGCCCACAAACTTGTCGCCACAAATAAAGGTCGTCACAGCACATTAGCATCACAAACAGTGAAGCTGTAGGCATCAGACATTGAGTGATCTAATCTGCAGCTGAAGGCTGGAGAGTTGTCAGTGTCTTCTCCTTTTATGTTCCAGTTTCTGATTCTTCAAAATATAAAGTTCAAACAGACTAGTATCGTAGCCAGCAAAAAAACACCCAAAGAGCAACCTCCTCTGAGGATGTGTCAGAACTTTAAATGATAAACCAAAGAGGAACAAGTGCATAAATACTTAAAATAAGTTTGAACTGCAGCCGAGTAATGTTCTCCTGTAGGTAAGCACATGTTGTACTGTACCAGGACTTCAGCATTTTGTGTTCAGTAGGTGCCAGTGTTGTTTAATCTTATAAATCATAATGATGCTTTCAGAAAGCTAAACTGTGAATGCATGTAATTGCAGAATGATAAGAACTATTTGGCATTTCCATGTACTCTTGTAGGTAAGGTTTTGTTGCTACTGCCCTAGACCACAGGTATTAAAAAGCAGGTTTAGTGTAGGTCATGACCATCCAATGGGAAAGTTCTTAGGGGCTACTAGTACAAAAGGTATGAACTATGAGTCATTTTACTGCAGAAACTCAGCTTTCTGCTGTAATGCAGGTGGAAACTTCCAAGCAAAGCAGGTAACAAACTTTATCAGTAGCTTTAGATCACCTCTTATTTCCAGATAAGAAGGCTAGAGGCAAAGTTTCTGTCCAATACCATCTTTCCCTCTCCATTGCAACCAGCCATCCAGCCGACTCAGGACTCTGAGTTTTAAAGTTTTTGTTTGTCAAATAGTGAAATGCATTGATTTTGTTACCTCTTCTTTTGACCTCTACTTACCTTTTCCAGAAAAATGCTGGTTAGGATCACATAGCTTCATTTTTCAAAGTGCTCTGAAAGACTTCTCATGGTGGGCTTATTATAGGAGTATCAAAAGTAGGTAGGAGCATTTGAGATAGTTCAACATTAATATATAAAATTCTGTGGTCAGACATTGTAAGCAATGTGTCTTCTGCCATCTGCAGTTTAAGAAATTGGAATGGAGAATCAAATTCAAGTGAAAAAAATAACATTAATGATGGTTTTGAAGCTTTTGTTGCTGCTGATACAGGTTTTCCAGATGATCAATACCTCCCTGTAGGGAAAGTTGTTCTCATACTTGAAGAACAAAGCAAACATTGCAGTCTGGAGACTGCAAACTTCAGTATGGGATTGAATGACCTCAGAAAGAAGCAAGAATCTGTTTCTGACATACCCATAAAGAAACAGTCTGTGAAATAAAGGGACTGGAATGTAAAAGACAAGACATGGGCAATCCTTACTCTCCCATCTGGACCTCAGATTTCTCACTGATGCCATTGGCACCATTGACCTGCTATTCTTTGATGGGTACAGAAGCATCTTTCCTTCTAGCCCTGCCTGCCAGTAACTGCTCTGTACTCAGTTACATTCATTCTTAAATCCCTGCAGTAAGAAAGACTGGAGAAGAAAATTCTGAGACAATTTGTGTCCTTTACAATCACTATTATCAGTATTGTGTCTCCCCCTCAAGCACCATCCTCTTTAAAGTCACTTTCTTTTAGTAGTAGAATGAATTGAAGCTTTTCCCTAGCATCATTAAATAGCACTCAATAACCTACTTCTGCCTTCCTGAAGAAGTACTAGTGTAGTCCTGGTTGAATACTGTTCTTTTCCTGGGCTCCCTCCACGTGCTTTTTTCCTTAGCTAGGACATCTGCACATAGGTCTGCTTCTCTTATGGTTTGCTCCCCTTCTCTGTTCCCTTTATGATGCCTCTCTCCCGCATAAACATTTCTATCTCTTTTAGGGATGTCCTCTTTAGGGAGTCTTAACAACTACATTTCCTCATTCATTTGCAGTATCTGCACATTCATATTCCTAACAATCCATCTTTGCCAGCATGAGGGTTGACCAAGCCCATCACACCACTATAAAATACATGAGCAAAAGCCACCACTCTTCTATTTGTAAGTGCTGTGTGGTTGGCAGGCTCTTAACCAAATGCATGCTCTCCTGCTAGCTGTTGCGCGTCTTCATTGTGCTACTTCATACCTACACCAGAAACTAGCTGGTGCTGTTATTCTACTTTGCTACGCTCCCCTGCTTCTCTCTTACCCGTGTCAGGATATTTTTCAGGTCTGCATAATTTCACAAGAAGTTTAACAGGTCTCCTGCACGTCTGCTTCAGGTGCCAGAACTGTTTCTTTCCCACCACAACACTGTCTGCAACAGCACGATGCCATGGAGAGGAACTTAATGCTGGTAATATATTACTTATTTTTGTAGTGGAGTACCTTCAATTAAAGAAGAGCCAGAACTTGGCCGAAGTGAATAAAAACAGGATTTTGTTCTGAGGCTGGAGAACACAGACCGAATTCAACGTTTACTGTGGGCTGCCTTGGGTCCCACATGAATGAAAAGTCAATGAATTAGTGACAAAACTGCATATTGCACTAAGCCATAAAAATCAGGTCTGTGACTGTGTCCTTGCTTGATCTAAACACTACTAAAATTTGGATTGAGTATATCATTTGAGTTCTGTTAGAATACTTTGATGCACATGAATTAACAAAAACAAGCATGTAGACAGCCAAGATTTATTACCGAAGTATGTTGAATCTTTACAGCTTTGATAGGGGGTTGGTTTGTTTTTTTTTCACAGTGTAGCAAGCTTTTTCTAAATCTCTATCCTTTCAAAGATACTAGGTTCAAAAGATTTAAGCCTTTAGGAAGTATATGAACTTTTCTTTACAAATCATTCCTGTTATTTTTCTTCCTGTGTAAATCTTTAATTTCCATGAACATGTAAAATATATTTTATAAGAAGATAATTGCTTCCAAAGACTTGGTCAAAAGTAATGAAGAGGATAACTGTATAATACAAGGGCATCTGAGATGGGTTAATGTTGAGAGGGTATTTACATATTTTAACTGACACAGCAAAGTTGTCTGAAACACGAGTCAGAGATCAGGCTGTATAGATTAAAGTCATAAATATTACTCAATAAATGCCAATTAGCACCTTAAGCTAGACTCCCTTCCAAAGCAGATGTCACCTTTGACACTATACAGTGCTCATAGTGACAAAGTCTAAATATTTCCTAACATTTTCAATAGTTCATAATGCCACCAGCTCACATTTATGACAATTACTATCTGATGAGCTCTGATTTCTATTCAGAGAGGCAAAGGGCAAGGTTGTGAGAATGGTTAAAACATGGAGGAGACCAAAAAAATCCAAACAAACCCAATCCCTTTTACTCTTCTCTTGAGGGTGGTTTCTTTGAGGCCAGGTGGAAAGCCAGGGTTTGATGGAACAATACTGAACCCCAGACCTAGCAGTTTTCTGGAGTTACCTTATGTCAGCAAGGTCTCTGTGAATGTATTCGTCCTAGATCATATATTCCAAGAAATGCAGCTGATGATACCCTGAGATGATGGTACAGGGTGAATCCTGAGCCTTTGGAGATGAAGGTGAAATGGAACCCAGTGCTCCATCCCTGATGTTGCAGATGAAGGGCACCTTCATAGCAGGGATTGCAGAGACAGGGTTAGTGTACAACCTCACGCTCAAAACTGCAATTTTATTTGCCTCTTCTTGTGTCTTGTGATACCTTAGATTAGAAGCAAGCATTGTTTGTCCTTTGACGGCAGTTTCCCTCAACACACTGCTTTAGCTCAGCAGTGGGGGAGATAATTTATTGCAAACCAAAAAGGGAACAAAGTAGAAGGTGACTGTAAAAGCAAAAATATTGGCAGGGGACAGACTTGTACCTGAAAGTACTCAGGCTTTTTAAGGTACAGAGTTTCAGGCTGATAGTATCTGTATCAATGTCTCTTCAGTAAAACAAAACCGTATTATACTTTTTCTATGAAATAAAAAGGAAAATTAACTTTCAAAGAATACCGTGCTGATAGGATGGAGTGGAGACCATTTGAGAGGGCTTTGCATGAAACACAGATTCTCTGAATGGGCAAGGTGAAGTTAAATGGATCTGAAACCTGCTCGGACACAGATGTGACAGTGCTGCAGAAAAGGAACTGCATTCGGTAGCAAGTGAACTGTGCGCTTTCCCCCCCTCCACGCCTCTTTGTTTTGATGACACAAGGAGACTTTTTAGGCAGCCCATGGTTGTTAGGCTCACAAAGAAATTTCCTATGCAAATGTTGAAAATGCGTCCTTGTGAGTGGCTCAAAGGAAGTCTGTGCACTCACTTCAATGGGATCTCAAGACAGGAAAAGCAACGTACCATGCTGTGCAGCCACATACACATAACTGCTGCACTCAGAGTGTGAAACAGCTGCCAGGCAAACCATAAACCAGATAAGGAGGACAGGCTGCAAGACCTACACCTGAGCCAGCACCTTCAGATGAAGCAGATGTGAAATAGCAGACCCAAGCTCTGCACCGGAGATTTGAGGAGTGCGGGTGCTCACCTGCAGTCAGTCGCTGCGACTTTGCAAGAAGTAGCTAACAGATGAGAGAAGGTTGCATTTCAAACTGCTGCCTGTCTGGAAGTGCCTCTGGGAATACTATTGCGATGCAAAGGTGAAGAGGTTATTTTTTTGGCGCCCCCTCTCTCCCCTATTCAGAGGTATGTGGAAGGGTACCCCAGTGAAGGTGCCTTGTCCTACACAGTTTGACAGAAGCAAATTGGGAACATTTGGGCAATGACTTATGGCAGGATAGGAAGCTACCAATATTTCTGACATTTCTCCTCTCAGCTGAGAATTGGTACCTGACTGGGATAGTGTGGACCAAGTCAGTATGAACTAATGCAGTAGACATAAATGCTCATTAGGTATGCTGGCAGGGTCTCTGTGAATAAGCTCAGGGTTCAGAGCTCAGTTGTTTAGACACAGTGTTTTAGAAATGTGGGATGTTGTCAATGAAGCTCTACCAAAACTCCTGAGAGACATGCTTGTAAAACCTTTAAAATCCTTTGCAGATATATTGCTGATGGGGATAATTTTTCATGTAATATGATAAGTTAAACTTTGAGGAGGAGAGTGAAGACTAATCTTTATTTTCTTTTTCAGTTGAGATCGACAAAAAACTCTTAATTTGTTTTATATTTTTATACATATGTATATAATTGATGGCATGGCAGACTGCCATGTGCTGGTTTACCTTGAGCGCTGATAACAGAAAGCGTGTTACATAGGAGATTAACGTTATCTTCTTAGTTCCAGGAAAGAATAGCAATAGCTAGCTTTTGTGTGTAGAGTCTGTACCAACGGTGGTATCTGTGGGAGGTAGGCTCCAAACACACTGCTCAACAATTCACAGTTTTCATGCCATAGTGGCAAAAAAGACTGTCCTCAAGACTGCAGGTCTTCTCACACTTAAGAAAGTTTGCACCTGCTGTTTCTGGCAACAAAGCCATGCTTCGTTAATTGTTTGATTGTTTAGTTTTCCACTATGAAGGAGGCTATGGGAAGGGGCTTGAACTGTGTAACTGCTGTCATCTGAAAATGAAGGTCTAACTGAGATAAATCACTGTTATGCACTTTTGGTTAGGGTAATTTAAAGGATGATACAGAAGCTCCTAATGTCAACTGCTACACAGGTAAAAGTCTATATTAGGTAGACTTTTGACCTAGTCTATCTATTTCAATATCATTCAGAATCTTTAATCTGAAAAAGCTTACTGTTTAATAAGCCAAACAGTGGCAATGCCATAGATGCTTCTCAGCGTCATGACTAAACATGTTCATGTTCAAGACTATAGGACTGCAGCTACTGGTTCCATGCTTAACAAAATGTCAAGAAACATAATTATACTGATAAGTGTGGACATACTTCATCAAGCAAGCATTTTAGGCTTGATGAAAAGTTTGATTCTGAAGCAAAGCTGTCCATCCTCACTTACCATGCTTTGATCTGCCTAGCAGAGTGGTCTCGGGATGCACAAAGCAGGCACTTTTCAGGTGAATAAAAACCAGAAGTGTGGCTCCTGCAGCACTGCAGAAGCTATGGGCATTCAGCCCATGGGACCAGACTGTGAAGAGTTTGCACTAAACCCTTCAACCCCAAAAGGTGTGAAGTGTTAGCACCAACTTTCTCTCTACACATCTGCTCCTCAGTGAACTTGCTAATGCAGACACAGACCATACGACACCTCCATGGCTCTGGGTCCAACTACATTCAAGTCATTACAAATCTTTTTGACTTCACTGAGGTGTGATCAGGCACCTTTTGCCCAACCTTCTTTAAGTGAGCTGTTTGAGAGGCTTTGAAATACACATAGTGGGTTAAGAACTGCTGAAGCCTGAAAGGCTAGATCCATCAATATTTTGAAAGCTTTCTTTACCTTAAGATTGGCTATCAGCTGAAATGGCTACCTGAGATCTGCTGAATGAGAACTCTTAAATCACATATAAGCAGGAAACTTCTTCCTGACAGCTGATCTGCTATGCTTTGGAGCATGAATATTAGAGGGCCTCTAATATGTATCTGCCGGTATGACTTGGTGGTCCATCCCGAGGTGCTTTCAGAGGAAAGACTGCCACATTAACTGCAATCAATTTAGACCAATACACAGCAAATAAATGTGTTTACCTGGCATTTTTGGCACAAACATAAACTTTTTATTAAGTGTATTCAATATAATTGTATAATGGTATATAGCATGCAGTATGAATGACTTATTGGAAGTAATCCTAGTTCTATTTTTTGTCCTTAAAAATAAATATAATGTTGTAACTTCAAAGCAAAAGTCATTTGGGAGTTACCTTCTGTCTGTTGTAGATGTGTGATGAAAATCCTGAGAGCCTCAGAAATTGAATTTTGGCAGCTTTGAGATTTCATTTTACTCATTGACGATTGGATGCAAATGTAAGCCAAAGCAACTGACACAGTATTGCTCATATCTCACATGCCATTGCTGAAAAAGTGTCATAAAAATGAATCACCTCTGCCCTGACATTATTCATGTTGTCTATAATCTCCATGCACACAAAAAATAAAATCAAAATACACAGAAAATGAAACCAAGGGAAAAGGCAACATTTCCACTGCTCTGGACTACTTATCTCTAAACTGGTGTGCAAGAAGCTACTAATAAATGTGATGGGTGTTACCTAAGCCCTCAGGGGAGTTTTTATGAAGATCTTCCTTTAGCTGAACTCATGCTAATGTTCCATGTAATTTTCATCCATGTGCATCTGGAGTGACCTTCATTCCCCAGCAGGAATTTTTTAGCGCTGGAGAGGAGAAGTGGAGAGGATAGAGACTGCCCATCGACAGCTGAAGTTCAAATGCTTCACATGGCCCAAGGTACTGTTCCATCCCGTGTTATCATAGGTGTGATTTAAAATACACAATGGAGCCTGACAAAGGATAATTTTAGGAGGAGGGTTTATTCTATGCCAGTGAAGTATTTTAACTCTTCTGGGGGGGACTGGTTACTTGTGTTGTGTTCCTTCTTCAAATCACCCTAGGAGGACTCTGTTTTTCCACGATTACAGTGGGCATGTAGAGCTGGGCATCCCTAGACCAAAGTCACCCTTTGCAAACAGGCGTTTATTCCACAGTGGAAGGAAGCTGCAGTGCAGACGCTGTGAAGCACGGAGGAAGGAAAAGCACGTGGGGCAAGTGATGGACTGATGGCATTCGCCCAGCCCTGATGCAATTACACTGTCATTCAAGATTATGAGGAACTCCTCACAAAACAGACCCCCAAATATAAAAGACATTGTCTGCCTTATTTTTCAGTAGAATTCTTGGCTGGTCGGTTCACATGGATCCTATGCTTTTACTTAAGAGATTAGTTCATGTCTAGAGGCATAATGCTACTCTGTGTGCCTCTGTAAGCCCTCAGACAAAGTGTTCCTGAAACGGCACTTGTGCCATGGTTGAAAAGCCAAGTCTTTCACAGCTGGTGGCAGCTATGCCAGCTGCGGGTGTATCTGATAACAAAAAAGACTTGCTTCTGAAGCTGGAACCAAACTGCTCAATTACCCTTTCTTGTCTTGCTGTGGTTGGATACCCACTGCTTTGCTCAGCATTGCTAGGAGCCTGGGCATTTTAAGCCTGTGGCATAGCTTTCCAAGTTTTGATAAGATCATTTTGGTGTGTCAAACCTTATCTGTCAGGGACTTTTCTCAGTGCTGAAGGATGCTGTTCTAAACTGCACAAATATTACTGTTCTTTTCGTTGTTGTTAGTTTTAATATACATTTCTTTAATCCTTCTAGTTAGCATGTCATTGCAAACAAAATCTACCACAATATAACCAGGAATAGTTGAAGTTTTCTGTTTTGAAGATATGTTCATACTTTCCTTAACTGTGTGTAGCCTACATGCAATGGAAGACCAGTCTGTAGTATCATTACCATGACAGACTCCCATACCTGTTCTTGCATATTAGCATAACTTTTTGAACGTGCTGTCAGATTCGCTGTTGCAAATTCTGAGTTTATGGCAGCTGGTCCGAACGCTGTTAATATTACAGCATGCAGCCTAATTCACCCTCCCTGTACAAAAGCCTACTGCATCATTATCGGTTTCAACCTTTGGCTGCCTAATAGTTTCCTCTCCTAAACTATCAGCCTTGTCTTTGCAGACCAATTGTGCATTGGTAGCCCTTCAAATATTACATCAGAGCCCTTAAATGTCTGTTTCAACACTAAGTGAACAACCTTGTCATACAGAAACTCTTGGTGTAACTTGACCTTCCTGCGGTAATCCTCCACTGAATACTGAAAAGACTACTCAGGCATGCATTGTTAATTCACTAAAGAAATACAACATTTTAAATTATTTAAAATCCTATTTTAGAGCTCTGAATCTGCTGTTTCTCTGCAAATAATATAATACTGGAATTTTTTTTTTGTCTAATGTTTAGGCTTTTAATCACAAAATGTCTTCTCCTTAACTGTCATCAAATTGTAATGGGCTCAAGCTTTTTGAATGCTTAACAGTAATGATAATTGTGGTGAATACAGTCCATCTCCATGTACATTTTTAATGCCAGTAGAGGAGATTTTTTTGCGATAACAGAAATTATAATAATGCTGGCTGAATATGAATGTATTTTCTCTATAGTATATGGGCTAATGCATTCCTAAAATTAAATTGCAAACATTTCAGTCTTTAAAAACTTTTCAAAGATTGAAATGTACTGGATAATACAATATCTCTTATGCATTATAGCACATCAAAAATGCTCAAGCAGTCATATTGCTCAATAAACTGAATTTACTAGCCTTATAGAAAAGCACTACAGAATTTAATAGAAAATGGTAACCTTTTTACATGCTTTTGAACCTTTCTATATGATGTAGCAAAGAATGAATGCTTGTGGGAGAATGGCTCATAGCTACAGATAGGATGGGAGGGTGCCTGGAGTTTTACTCAGTGAAGTATTTAAGCATGTGGTTGTAGTGTGAGTCATCCCGATGAGCCTGAATGGGAGATGCAGATGTGTGCGTTTCCTATTGACTTCTAGGAGAGAGGGTTGTGATATGCAGCAGAGACGCACTGCTACTTCCTGCACAGCAAAACTGAGAGCATAAAATATTCTGGCACTGTGATGGGTTTCAAGTGAAAAAATGGGATTTTGGAAGCTGTAGATTCTCCGCCGTCCCATTCTGTGCCCTTTAATTTTCAAGCAGTCAGAAGTTAAGCTGGTCCCCTTTCCTCACATCGGCTGCTGAGTGAGCAAGCCTGACTCAGTTTTCCTGTGACCACTGGTTCTACTGCACCTGCATCTTACAATCACAGAATAATTTAGGTTGGCCTGGTCCAACTTCTGGCTCCAAGCACGGCCAGCTTCAAAGCTGGATCAGGTTGCTGGGGGTCCTGAAGAATCAATACGAAACGCAAAGTCAAGCTGACAGCATTTTTAGCTCACAGTAGTTGGTGCAAAGGGAAAGTCATTGCTGGCGCTCATTCTCAGGCAACTGGAGCCTTGCATGAAGGCTGAAAATGATGGATCTAACAGTTTTCCGGCTACTGAAGGGGGTTACTAAAACCTAAGCTTCATACTGCAGCCTATTTCAAAGGGAGGATTTTCATTCTAAGGAAAACTTGCATTTCTGTTTGAATGTGGTGTTTGAGAGAAGGCTTTTTGCCAAAATTAATTGCTAGAAAACTGTACTTCAGCAAAGGCCACCTCCCTCTGAGACAACCGAATCCTCTGTGGAAATCACTGTATGTGTGAACATTTGATCTAACACTCCCTCTGCAGCCTGGCTGTCCTAAAAGTGTGTTATAAGGATGGCTAGATATAGAAACATATATATTGAAGGTGAATTGTGGAGGAAAAGTCTAACCCTGACTGCTCAGCTGTTTCTCTGACCTCTCTCACCCTACAGTTCATCCCATGTGCGCAACAGCAAAAGGCTTGGATGTCGTCAAGCGGAGTGCTCATCATTCCAGAAATTTGGCCTTGGCTGGCATAGCTGTCATCCACCTTTTGAAGGAGCTTCTCAGCTGCTTGGAGCCATGGAAGCTGTACAGTGGGTCGGCACCAGCAAGCTCACTGTTGATACAATAGGGGACACAGTGCTGGAGGTGGGAGAGAATATATTTAATCCAGGAAAAGTGCTGGACAAGTCAACATCTGTGTAAGTATTTATGCATGGGTGTTTTCTTTCTCCAGGGCTGACCCAGTGTAGAAATCTGCTTTCACAATCTTCTATAGAGGCTCTATTGACTAATTTGCTAAAATGCAGGTTTAGCAATATTATAATGCACAGTGCACTGTTGTTTACTTATGAAAAAAAATAATTAACTCCTCCTGCAGCTCGTTGTGGAGAGCCACAGCATGGCAACGAGAAAGGAAGGAAGGATGGAAACACCAGTCTTGCTCAATGGAACAGCAAGAGGGAAGGAGGAGCAGCACTGGAGCACGGGAAGGATTTTCAAAGTAGCCATCACAAAGGAAATCATGCTCCTTTGTCTCCCTAATTCCATGGATACTTTTACTTATTGTTTCTCCTGCTGATTTCCTGATCAGATCAGCTCTGGAGCACACCTCTGCCTCTGCTTCGGTGGAGTTTAGCCTCGGGCTTGAAGTTAAGTGCAGGTGCTTAAGTGCTTTCCTGAGTTGCATCAGTAGAAGGGCTGATCTAAGGTCCTTTCAAGTCAACAGAAAGGTCTGAACTCAGCCCCGATGAAGCCTGAGCGGAGATGATTAGTAGTCTTAATGGATGCTGCTACCTTGAGCATGCAATGTTTTGGCTTGTATCCTCACTCATAACGCTGAAAATGTTATTCTTAGTGAGGAAAAAGGTAAACCCAAGACTTCTTCCTGCATTCAGCTTGTATTATTTACTGATAAAGATCGTGCATTCTGATAGAAATTCTTCAGAACAGTTTTTAAAAGATTTTTCTAAAGAACACAAACAACTATGTTCTTATCTGGCAGCATACGCCATGTGTAGAAGCCAAAAATAATTGTATTGACTCTTCCTGGCTTCCTTTCTGAAACAAAAAGCAGCAGCCCATTGTCTGTTCTTTCTCATAAGTCAGTGGGAAAATTTTTTAAGATGAAGAACACGGTATGCACCAGCACCCTGCTGCTTGCAGCTAACAAATGACAGGATTCCTGCTTTTCAATTTTGGTTTTGGGAGCTATTGCTCTCAGAAGTGCATTATTTAAATGGGCCCATAGTGGTAAAAACAGCATAGATAGCAAGATCTCATAATCTTTTAATTTGTCCAATCCTGCAACAGGTAGTGTAGATAATAGTCTAGGATTATATGTGAAGCAAGTGCATCTCTCAGAGGAACTTTATTGTGTCACGGTTTCAATTATTTTTAGAGCAAACAGTTTTATTCAGTTCTGCTTCCTTGGTAGTACATTTATGCTAAATATGCTCAGAAAACAGAGGGCTCTATCAGAGCTTTTCAAAGATGCCAAATATTTGCAGTGTTTGTAAATACACTTGCTATGTAAGTATATATACAGAGATGTGTGCATGCAAATGGAGATGGCTCTTAAATAGCAGCCAGGGCACTGAGGTATGTCAGCAAGAATGCCCATTCCCGATTTCCTGACTGGCAAAGAAGGAAGTCCATCAATTAGCCAGTGCAATGGAACTGTGCAAAAATACCCTTGCAAACGAAAACTGCTGCTAATTACTGAGCTGTCTTCAGAGGCAGGTTTAAAGTGTTCAAAATCCATAATGAAAATGGTGTTCCTGCTCCTAGCCCTCCCCCCTTCTTCTCCACTGCTCTCCCTGCAAAGGGAACTACTTTCATGTTTTATTTATTTGTCAAAGAGCTTTGCAGTAATGGGTCCTTTAAGTTCCCTCAATGCTGACATCTTTGCATCACTTCAAAACAGCATGGAAAAATGATAGTGTCCTCTTGGTGCCGGGGCTCAGCATGAAATTCCTGTCACAGTGTTTGTTGTTGCAGCGTTTCTCTGAGCTTGGGGATATCGTCTGGCAGGAGATTTCCTCTCTTAACAGAATTTTTAATTTTGGTTCGACGCAGAGGTATGCAGACAAAGAGCCCCGCTGGTGCCTGCATGGGGAGGAGGGCTCAGCTCAAACTTCAGTCTAGCTCAGCTGCTGCCACCACAAACTTCTCAAGAACCATTCATTTGTTGGGAGAAAGAGGAGTGGGAAGGAGGAGGAAAGCATACTGGCTTTCCAAAAAACGTTGCTTCTCCTTCCACTGAAGCATCTTGCCCAGCTGTCTCACGGTTTGTGAGAACTGCTATGCTTCTGCTTCAGGTCTTCTCTCTTGCCCATCAGTGATAACTTCCTGTTGTTGTGCTTATCAGTGAGTTGGTGAGGAGTTAGCACAGGCAGTGTCATTTAACAGGGAATCCTCTGCATGGTTGGTTTCCAGTGTGCTAAGTAACAGCACACTATGACAGGCAGTAGGGGTAGGGATTCTCATTTACTTTTTATTATGTGGAAGCTTTTCTCCATCACATCAGGTTGTCCTTCAGGGGTAATTAAGCAAATGTATTTCTTATTCTTCCTCTGTTAAAGAAGTAGGTTTGAATTTGCAGTCAGGCCTTCAGGGTAGGTTTTATGTATGGAGCCCAGATATTTTCAGTCATCCTCAGAGACCTCCCTCAGTTACATGAGTGTAATATCATTGCATCTGATGCAGTTCCTAGTGATTTACCCAGCATGAGATTAGTGTGTCCTAGACTCTCCTCTCTCTCTGCTGATCTTCAAACAACGAGTAAAACAAATGCTTCGAAGCAGAAGTGGTAGCCATTTGTTCATTGACAGTGCCTATCAGTTTCTTGCAACAATGCACATGGGGGTTGTTATTTTTTTCTTTTTCTTTCTTTTTTTTTTTTTCTTCTCTGAGCAGCCCCAGATCGTCCCATACCAATAAATGTTTTTTTTTTTTTTTCTTCTCTGAGCAGCCCCAGATCGTCCCATACCAATAAATGTGAGTTATACATCCATCTAGGACTGGGAGAATATCAAAAGCACCTGGTTCCTTATTTGTTATATCTGGATCTGTTCCAGGCTGCTGATTAATTTTGGTGATTCAGAATCTTTGGCAATAGAGCACTGAAAATGTGAAAAAATATACAATAAAATATATTGAAAGCAACTTGAAATGTCAGGTAGAATTCAGTGGAAATAATGTACCCATCAAGGGAGATTAATGGCATTTCTACACAACACTTCACTTCTTCTGCATTCTAGATGGGCAAATAACCCATTAGTCTCACAATTAATCATGGCTGTAGATGTGGATATTCTTTGCATCTGACAACCTCTGCTTCATGCATTTCCCACCAAATGTGTGCTTCTCTTCCCTTTTAATTATTTCCTGGGATCCTTCAAACTGCCATTTTACCTTTGGGCATCTCCAGCTTCCCTGTGCCCCTCTTTCTCAGGTGACCATTACTTTTCTTCAATCCTTTCTTTTGTGGTGTGGAACATAGTTATTTCTGAAAGGATTTATTGGTCAGGCAGGGTTATTCTTCTCTCTGACTAGGCTGGGAAAGAAAAGACACTTTTCCCTCAGCCAAAGTTTTCAACTGGCCTTTATGTGAGAGGCACCTTTGTTGATAGAAGAGGAACCAGAGATTACTCCTCCCTGGTATGGTGAGAATGTCAGGCACGGGTGGAGTCATGTCTTCATTTGGTCTTTAAGACTGTCCAAACGACCAGAAGAAAAGCAGGAGATTAACTCAACCCACTTAGTGGGTTTTGGTAAAGAAAATTCTCACGTCAGTGGATGTTTCTTCCAGCTGGTGAAAGTGGCCAAGGAGAGATGAAGACTTGCAGATTGGAATAAACTGTAGGTGAATTTTGCTGTGGAGATCCTTGCAAAACTATAACACTGTTGACAGCAAACAGTTTTGTCAGAAAGTGCTTGAAGAATTTTCTGGTTTTTTTCCCTCAGAGATGTGGAAGAAAGACCACAGAATTGTTTAAGGCTTGCTATAATGCAAACATAATGACCCTCATCATAAGGTAAGATTACATCTGAAATGGCTCTCATGTAGTTGCTGGTAATAATCTGGCTTTATTGGGGAAATGTAGGTCATCAGTAAGAACTGAGCTTGTAGACCTCAAGATCAAAAACCAGGAGTTTTTGGTGAGGAACAAAACGATTTTACCCTTTGTTTTATTGGCTGCTAGTTCAGAAACACTGGCAGGTCCATATGTGACTGGGCCAAGAACAGACTGAGCGAGTGTTCCTCTGTGGTGGTACCTGGTGTCATGCCTGCAAGCCAAGAGGCTGTGCTCTCCAGCAAGTGCATGGGGAGAGCACCTCCACCTCCCACCCGGACTTACCTGGCTCACCTGTTCTCTCAAGGGAAATAGCAAATCCCAAAGAAGAGCTCTGCACTGCTTATACACCACTGTGCAGTGAAGTAGGCTCCTCCCTTTCATTTAAGGTCCTGCTGTGCCCAGAGCTTTAGCAGAAACTTGACCTCCTTTTGCGTTACCTTTTCCTACTGCCTCTTGCCTCATGCGTTTTACCTTGCTTCCATGTGCCTCGCTTCCCCTTCCTCTATTTTCCCTTACACCACCTTTGAATTCTATTTTTGCTCATTTTCTTGTCCCTTTCCTTTGTTATGTGTGTTACAATATGTATTTTTTTTGTTTGGTGTCCATTTCTTTTAAGTATGTTACTTTGACTTGCTCTGGGGCTTTCCTTGGCTTAGTGCTCTTCTGCTCCTTTCTCTCATCCCTCCTTTTACTTGCTCCTTCTGTTCTTAGCAACATTCAGACTATCCTCTTGACATTCTTTTTTCTTTTTTTTTTTTTCTCCTTTTAGTCTCCCCAGGTCCCTTCATCTTCCCACCTACAGTTCTTTTGCTTTCAGTTTCCTTTAATGGAAACTTCACATTAATATCCTAGAGCCTCCTTTAATATTTCATTTCTAGGAGAATTTGAGGGTGCTGTTGCATCTTAGGATTTACTGCAGGTCTGAATAGTTTCAAGAGCAACATTGCAGGATTGTAGCCAGAGCATCAAACCCTTCATTGTGTTATACAGTCCAAGTAGATGAGGAGATGAGTGTGATGACCAGCTCCACTTCTCAGTCATGAAGCTTGAGTCTGGACTTTGCAAAAGACCCTGGAGAAGGTTTTTAGCTCAAACCCAGCCAGAGAGATGCACTAAAACTTGGTAGAGCCGATTGTGCGGGAACACATCAGGTGCTGGTTCCTTGTTTGTCTCTGCATGAAAGCTTGGGGGCAAGCAGCCATGCTGCTGCAACAGGTCACTGTATGGTGTGCAGCCATTTCGTCTGGCTTCCAGGAGCTAAGCTGCAGGGCAGGTGCATCCAAATAATGAAGCACCTTCACCAGGCTCCACACACACCCTGCAGAGGAGGCTTGACCCAGGCCCATCCTGCTCTCTGAGTAGCTGCTGTACCCAGGAGGATGAAGGAGCTGCCTTTTTCCTCCTCCTCCTCCTGTGAGCAGCCTGCAATATGCACTCTCACACCTGCGGTCTTGCTTGGAGAGTCAGGAGGAGCTGGTACAGGCACCGGCGTGCTTGCCAACAGATTCTGCAAGAACAGAGCTCTGCCTGCAGGGAGCCCGAGAGACAACAAGATGCGAGTTGAGTGCTGCCATCCGGCGCAGTGTTTCATTAAATATCTGCTTGTCTGTGCAGGGGATAGGAGGTGGGGACAGCCCCCTGCCCGGTCCCTCTAGAGGTGCCGGGAAACAAGAGCAGAGTGGACAGCCTGCTGCTGAGAGATGCTTCTGGCTGAAAGACATGATGTTTGGGATAAGTCAGGGGAGGATGCGTGGGATGAGGTGGTGAGTTGCAGGTACGGGGGGCTGTTGGAGGGTTGGTGCCAGTGCCTGCTGGGCTTGGGGCAAGCTACCACATTCTCTGGGTACTGTGGGCACCCTCCTTTGATGAGCTGTAGCATCTGGCAAGCTCTGCTCGGTATCCGCAGCCACTGCCTTGATTTATCTCTGCCAATGCCCTGTCAAGCAGCGTGGTTTTAATTGAGTGAGGGCTGGGGGCAGCGAGAGGAGGCTGTGGTGAGGCGGACAGAGGCACTTACCCAGCATGGACATTTACTCCCCACCAGCTGCCCTCCCACATCTTTCACTGCTTGAAGGGCACCGGTGTCCCCTCCCTGTGGTGCCCCTCTCGCTCCCTCCTCCTTGTCCTGCCCACACACCAACGAGGGTCTTGTGTGGGGGGAAGAGGAGCACTCATAGCCACACTGTGTGGTGCCTGACCCGGTGGACAGGTCTCCTCAGGCTCTCTTCATAAAAAAAAACCCACCATGAGAAAAGGATTCCTCAGAGGCTTCCCTCCACATCGCCCTCAGATCATCTCCCTCCCTGTTTCTGCGGCTCTCTGAGCACCGTCTCATGTGCCACTTCTTCCCCTAATCTCCAAATACCTCACTTTCCAGGCCTCCCTCCTCCCTCTCTGGGGTCCTTCCTTCAAATATGCTTCTTTCAGAAATCCTTCTGATAGCTTGTTCTCATTATCTTAATGAACAATTAGGGAGTGAATCCATCAATGTAATTCCTGTGCTCTTTCTCCTTGTCTTCGAGCAGCATGAGTTATACACCTCTGCTCTGTGATGAGCTGATGTTCTGCGGCCAGCCCTGGGTTTCCATGGGATGGGGAAATATTCAAAGGCACAGAAAAAGTTCTGTGCTTCTTGCTTTGAGACTATTTAGTTTTTTAGAGGAGATTATTAAGGCTGGCTAGGGAAGAGGGGTAAAGTAACAAATGCAAAAAAAAAAAAAAAAAAAAAAAAAAAAAAAAAATAACTGAAGGCTATTTTTTCTCTTGTAGGAGAAAAGCAAACAGGGACATTGAAACTGAAAACATACTTATCCAAATTTCCAGTTGGACTTGCTGGATGCCTCAGCCCACCCCCAGCAAGAAAAGTATTGGCTGCCTGTAAACTCTATCTCCAGAAGAGCTCTGCTTAACTGAGGCACCAGAACTACCTGTGATGCTAGCATGCATTGTACAAATGTTTAAAATAGGGTAATGCAGGCTCTGCTGATACCCATTGAGGTTCTGACTGGGCTTCTTTCCAGTGAGACTGAAAAGGATGCCACCTTGCACAAAAGGCATAAACCAAATATTTGTATGCAGAGTCTTGGATAGTACTGCAATGATATTTGAATTTAAGCATTCATTAAAACTGAAATTGCTTCAAGTCCGTGGGTGAGCTGGGAGGGAAAGACAGATAATGCTACTGTGAATGGGGCCATATAGCAATGTTTTGCTCCCAGCAGATTGTGCAGATCCTGGTAATGTTTTGTCTTTATGTGTTTCTCACCTTCTGTCTTACCTCTTTAACTTTCTGAAGGAGCAGAGAAATAACTGAACGCTGTGCTGACTTTCGAAGTTGTTGTAAATAGCCATGAGAGCCACTGTTTCAGGATAGTAAAGTCAATTTCTTGCTGCTCTTAGAGCTATTGACATAGCCTGTCAGGAGGCAGAAGCAGACAGCATCACACGTCCTATGCCTTGCTGCCTTGGTTCCTTCTTTCTGTTTTGAAGGTTAAGATCCTGGGGGGTCAGGAGGACTACACTTACCACCCCAAGGCAATCTGTCTCCATTCAAACCCCACGGCAGCAGGAGCTTGCTCAGGTTTCCAAAAGGACTCACTGTTTCATCATTTGCCATCTTCTTGCAGTTTAACAATAGGTACCTGGTACCTGTCACTGTCAGCTACAAGATACTATATTTAGATGGATGAGTATGGTGATCCCTATGTTCATGTCAGTGGGCTACATTAGAAATAGCACTAAAATAACACACTAAATAAAGGAGCACTTATATTAACAAAAATAGAAAATTTTATTCAGTTACAGTAATTACTCAAATTAGAACCTCTTTGCATTTTATGTTTTTATACTGAATTGAACTTACTCTATACCACCTCCACCCTAATTTTTCAGTCTTTTTTCTTATTTTTTTTT